>BQKN01061402.1:69650-80576 GCA_022839385.1 Asparagus kiusianus | reverse complement strand
ATTAGATTAGCATAAGACCCTAATCACCCCCCCTCTAGGGTCTAACACCAAAGAATCACAAAGTATGGATCCCCAAATCCAAATTCGTACAAAAATCGGATCTGCAGGACCCATCCTTTGACCGTGGTAGTCCACACTGCCGCGACACATCCTTTAATCGCGGCAGCTTCCACTACCACGGCATATCCTTCAACTGCGGCAGCTTCCACTGTCGCGGCACATCTTCCAACCGTGGTAGTCCCCGCTGCCGCGACACATCTTGTGACCGCGACGATCTCCCATGTCGTGGTCAAAGAGAAGCTCCTAAGAGTTCCCCTTCAGCCCCATCAACGTCCGTTCCTGGTCCGTCTACTACAACCATATCTGTTCCACCACCAGGGAAGCCACGAGTCAATCCTGACTTGTCAAAATCCAAAATTACAATGACGGATCGCTTTGGTTCTTTACCTGAAGATCGAGGCTAAGCTCCAGTCAAAGAATGCTTGGATTCGGTGAATAAATTCCAAGTGACTTTTCAGGCTGGGGGTCGTACGCATCCTCCCACCAACCCAAAGCAATTCTAAGTTGGGAAAATCTTGATTTCCACCCGTTTGGGGGTTTATAGTGAAACTCAGGAGCCCGTTAAGACTCCGCACCCGCAAGAGGATGGTTCTAAATGTGTGACTCCTGACATAACTTTGGATCACTTAAGGGCAACTACAAGTTATCCTGAGCATGACAACAAAGTTCAAAAGCAAAAGATAGGTTGCTCTAATCATCATATTAATGAGCTGTACTATCAAACCAAAGGAGGAAATAAGTCACGAAAAAGGACTGTTCGAGAAACAAGTCCTCATTGTGCATGCGAGAGACTCATTAAGGCAGTATTATCAGAATGCAGTTGTTCTAAAGCTGAACCGCCAAGAGTCTCAGTGTTCCAGAGGCTTTTCACCGAAATATCGAAGTCCAAGCCAAGACATTTCCGCAAGAGCAGATCAACTGTCCAAGATGACGAATTCCCTGAAGTCACCATCAACATGGTTGATAAAAGAAAGCCTAAACGACATTCAAGTGACTCAAATCCCGACTTTTCCCCGGGAGGAAAAGTCAATCCAAGAATTGTTCAACGGATGTCTCGACTCCAATTAGGAGCCATCAGACGCAGGGATTACAAGAGATTGTATGAAGAGATGTCCTCAGAGGATGAACTTTTGGACACTTGTTCAGCCATTGCTTCTGATGATACAATATCTAGCACGGGGCAAACCAGAGAAGTGCTCACAATCACCTCTGATCAGTTTGCTCAAATACTTTAAGAAGCTCTAGCCAAACAACATGAAGAAATTAGAGCTGAGATGAAGACGGAGATAAATTTGGCTATCCAACAAATAAGGGAGGAATTGCAAGCTCAACGGCTTTAACACCCTGAGTCCAGTCAGCGAGCTAAATCCAACCGCCGCACTTAGAACGTTATAGATGATGGTGATCCAGAAGTGGATGGAGTTATTATGGCTGATACACCTCCTAATAGCAATAACGTTGGGGTAGTTCAACGGATCCTCCCAACAATGATATTGGGGGTAGGTCAATGGCACCTCTTACAGGGGATGGTCCAACTCATTCTCCTCAATGTCCTTCGAATGAAGATGTAGACGATGATGAGAGAATGAAGGATCTTGAAAACAAAGTCAACGCTTTGATGACGGCTCAAGAAGTGAAGAAGACGGGCATTCTGTGTCCCTATCCAAGAGAATGGGATTCAATTCTATACCCGGCAAAATTCCATCTGATTAACTTCACACCGTTCGACGGGAAGAGCTCGCCTACTCAGCACTTGATTTATTTCAAGTCTCATTTGGGCATTATCTATGGAAACAAGGTTTTAATGGTCCGGTCATTCGTTGGCACCCTTTGCGGGGCAGCCTTCGATTGGTATCGACGTCTCAAGCCAGGGAGCATTAATTGCTGGGATGACATAGAAAATTTGTTTCTCAGTAATTTCTTTGAGGATGACACCGAAGTGTTAATCGGAACCCTTCTAGATGAGAAGCAAAAAGACGGAGAGTCAGTCGACAATTTTGTCAAGCGCTTCCGTAACAAGGGAATGAATTGTAGAGATCCTGTTACAGAGGAGTTCATTCTGCAAACATACCACAATAATCTCTCAATCGATATCCTGAAAGCCCTGGGGGTCGTACCATCCAAAACTTGGAAAGATTTAAAAATGCGCGGTGAACAAGCTGAGCACTTTTTTAAAAGAAAGAAAACTGAGAGAAACCAACCGACGACATCTGTAATCGCTATAAACGCAACTCCCGATCCGAAGTTCCAGAAAGAATATTCTTTCGAAAATGATGAAGTTCCAGTTATCTTAAAATACCTCCTCGTCAATGACAAAATCGAGCTACTACCTATTAAAGATCAGGAGGGAGCTAAGAGGATTAGAGATCCGAACTACTGTGCGTACCATAGAAGGGTTCTTCATCCCACCAAGGTTTGCTTTGGACTCAAAAACAAAATTCAAGCCTTAATTGACTCCGACGTCATAACGGCGAAACAAGCCAAATAAAGACGACCTTTACTCCATTGGGTACATGAGTATAAACTGTTTTCCCTAACTCCAAAGAGTATACGAGTATAAACTGCTTCTTCATGAACTCCAAAGAGAATACGAGTATAAACTGCTTCTCCATGTAACTCCGAAGAGTATACGAGTATAAACTGCTTCTCCATGTAACTCCGAAGAATATACGAGTATAAACTACTTCTCCATGGACTCCAAAGGGTATTCGAGTATAAACTGCTTCCCGAACCTTCGACTGATATAAGAGGTTTAAAAAAAACTGCTTCCTTAAATTGCACGCTCCAATAATGTAACCAAATGTGATTAGACTCAGGTTCATCTAAAAGCTGGGGGTGGATACGAGGTTATCATGGCTGAATACAAAGGCAAGAACCAAGACCTGATTCTGTATCAAGAACAATAACATTGCTCACAAACGAGAAGTTCCTGAAAAAGTAATATCCCTAGTATATTCAGGGTAACCTATTTAATGGGAAGTTCCTGGAGAATGCTATATATATGGTATTCTTAAGGATAACCCGAAACTAATTGATTATTCAAGGTGAAAACCAATCATCTGAATAATCCACTCTTAATCATTTCCAAAATGATTAAGAACCTCCCGCTGTGGCTATTTAATCATGTCCAAAATGATTAAAACCCTCCTACTATGATTTTCAAAGCATTCTTTCATTGAGATGAGATTTAATGACTTCATCAAGTCAATCTTCCTTCACGAAACTCTGAAATCCTTCAAGGATGAAGCATGTCCCATTTGCTTTTCCTTCATCTGATTCTTGGTTGGTTTCAATCATCAGGATCAATTTCGTCAACTCCCACTGTGACTTTCCAAGCACTCTTTCGTTGAGATAAGATTCAATGACCTCATCGGATCAGTCTTTCCTCACGAAACTCCTACGGTCTAATTGTAGAGTGCTTGATGATTCACAGTCCTCCACCATAAAATCCATCACAGATCAAATCAACTGATAGTGGGCCAAACAAAATGCTTCGTGATTACCACCCAAACTCGCGCTGTGTTCGAGTCTTTAACACTCCCACTGTTGAGCTCTGACACAACACCCAAAATTTCAATCCATAACAATTGGCAAACCCCTTTTCATTTTAAAATCTTGTTACTGGTTACCAAAAACCTCTTCTGAGTGATTTGTACAAATCTACATTCCTACTGTTATTTGTACCTCCACTCCCCTATTTGGTCAAACCTTTAAACAGTTAGGACCAAAACCAAAATCCCCTCTCGATTCCTTCCGAGAGGTCCACAAACTGAACGATCAAACCTTTAAACAGTTATGATCGTCTCAAATCCCCATTTGGTCAAACCTTTAAACAGTCAAGACCAAAGCTAAAGTCCCCTCTCGATTCCTTCCATGAACGAGAGGCTCATAAATTGAACGATTAAACATTTAAACAGTTAGGGTCATTTCAAAACTCCTATTTGGTCAAACCTTTAAACAGTTAGGATCAAAGCCAAAATCCAACGAGAGGTCTACAAATTGAATGATCAAACCTTTTAACAGTTAGGATCGTTTCAAAACTCCTATTTGGTCAAATCTTTAAACAGTTAGGACCAAAGCCAAAATCCCCTCTCGATTTCTTCCATGATCGAGAGGTCCACAAATTGAACGATCAAACCTTTTAATAGTTAGGATCGTCTCAAATCCCCATTTGGTCAAACCTTTAAATAGTTAGGACCAAAGCCAAAATCCCCTCTCGATTCCTTCCATGAACGAGAGGTCCACAAATTGAACGATCAAACCTTTTAATAGTTAGGATCGTCTCAAATCCTCATTTGGTCAAACCTTTAAACAATTAGGACCAAAGCCAAAATCCCCTCTCGATTTTTTTTTATGAACGAGAGGTCCACAAATTAAACGATCAAATCTTTAAACAGTTAGGATCGTCTCAAACCCCTACTCGGTCAAACCTTTAAACAGTTAGGACCAAAATCAGAATCACCTCTCGATAAATGAAAGGTTTCCACACATTTCTCACTCGGACAAACCTTTAAACAGTTAGGGCCGAAGTCAGAATTTCATCTCGATAAACGAGAAATTCACCTTCAGATTGGGTAATCAAACCTGCTGACTGTTAGGTGTTCACGGGAAAATTCGTTGCTTTCTTCATTGATATCATTGCCATCTCAATAACTGTTTATCGGTTACAAAGATCCGGTCTTTTTATAAGATCCGGTTACAATGAAAATCAAAAATAAGAAAAAGAAAGATTACAAATTTTATCCTTATTTGCCGAACGAATCGCGAGCTCCTGTTTTGCGGTCACTCGCTTTGGTGGGTTCTTTGCCTGTGCCGGGGTTGTTTGCCGTGGACCACCGCGTGATCTCGATCCGGTCGGATCTACACAATATGACGGGTACTATTCCACCAAGGGAATAATAGCCGGGAGGGATTGTTTCACCAAGGAAACAACCGCTCGATGCTCGGGATCTAAGAACCAAGCTTAGATCCGGAGTGTGATCGTGTAGATCTCAGATCCGATTCTCTCGAATTCCTGCATTATTTGGCGTTGATGATCGCCGAGCACCGGATCTGGAAGTCTAAGTCTCCAAGCCTTCAAAGTTGAGATCTTTTTTAGATCTGAGTCTTCAATCCTGCAGGGCTTCGCCTCCTCCCAAAATCCAACCCCGAAACAAATGAGCACAAGGCCTATTTATAGGCGCTCGAGACTGTGCCCCGGGCACAGAACTGGGCCTAGCCACCCGCAGGTGGCTCGGCCTTGGCCGAGCCACCTGTGGGTGGCTCGGCCGCCGAGCCACCTGTGGGTAGCTCGGCCTTGGCCGAGCCCCCTTAGGTGGGTTTTTTCCGTCGTTCGGGTTCCGTCGTTCGGGTTCCGATTCGTTGTTGATTTGGACTTTGATTCGGTTGGTGGTTGAGTTGATCTGGAATCGACTTGTTGACTTGATTCCAAATATGGCAGTTAATCCGCTTCTGAGTTTGAGTCCGGAATTGATCTTGATTCGATCGTTATATCACCGAGTTCGCTCTTGTTTAGATGACTCGGTGAGTCCCCGAAACGTTGGTTTGATTCCGTGTGCGAGTGGATGCATTCCAATGCTTGGGTGCGATTTGTTGGCTTCGTAGCCTCGTTATCCCGCTTTGTCGCGTAATCATCCGGCTTCGGTGTCGCGGACAAACGGTCGTGCTTGGATACGTCGCCCGATGGTCGATTTGGTCGAATTAGCGTCGTCGAGCTGTATAACGGGACCTATAGGCAATTTTATACACCTACAGATACCCCCTCCAAAGTATTTCAGCCTCGTTCTTTTATAGAAGAGTCTGGAATACTTTGGATGTGATTGTCCCAACCTTTAGTCGGTATAACGGGACTTTGGAATGGCTTCTGTTCTGGATTCCTTCAATTCCTTCAGGCTATTCGGTGATTTGTAGAATGCCTGTAGGGGTTCCGGTGCTGCATTTATTGTCTGACCGTTGTCGGAATTTTGAACTTGAAGTCGATTTTTGATTTCTTGATTTTTAGCTCGAGTTGGTTGCTTCAACGTAGAACTGATCATCGGTTGACGGCGTCGTCCGGCGTTTGAGCTTCATTGCGACGCGTTGTCCGGCGTCCAGACTTCATTGTAATACGTCGCCCGGCGTTCAGGCTTCATTGTGACGTATTGTTCGACGTCTGACACAGTTTATACTCGTACGTCTGCTGGAGTATACACAGTTTAAGCTCTTAAGGTATTGGAGCGTGGCGGATACTCGAGTCACGAGACCAATCCATAGAATTGATGCGTCAATGACTCGTACTTATAGAATTTTTGGCAAATTCTCAGCCATCAACGGGTTTGATTAGCCTTTACCGACTACCGTTTGAGTCGGGCTAGCATGCGGTTTGTTTAAATCCGTTCTCACGTAACGTTGTGCTAAAAGAGTTAACCCTTTTAGTGCTACGATATTGAATACGTAGACTTCGTCTTTCTCCTGTGAAAAGACTAAACAGCAACGTGTGTTAGACGTTGACTTTAGGATTTTTGGCAAATCCTCAGCCTTCAACGGATTTGACATGCTCTCACCGATTACCGTTTGAATCGGGCTTACATGCGGATTGTTTAAATCCGTTCCGCATGTGACGTTGTGCTAAAAGAGTTAACCCTTTTAGTGCTATGATATTGAATACGTAGACTTCACCACTTGTTATGGGAATAGGTTACCCGGCGACACGTGTTAGGCGTTGACTTTGGGGTTTTTGGCTAACCCCCAGCCTTAAACGGATTTGATTAGCCTTTACCGACTACCGTTTGAGTCGGGCTAGCATGCGGATTGTTTAAATCCGTTCGCATGTAACGTTGTGCTTAGAGATTGAATTCTCTAAGACTTTGTGCTATGATGTCGAATACATAGACTTCGCCATTGTTATGGGAATAGGCTACCCAGCAACGTGTATTAGACGTTGGCTTATCCCTACTTAGGCTTCGGGATAAAGGACCCCAGAATCGAACTCTGGTATCTTTTTCAATCGGAAAAAGACTAAACCGGCGACGCGTGTTAGGCGTCGACTTATCCTTTCTTAGGATTCAGGATGAAATTCCCCATGCGTGTAAGGCATGGATTTTGGTGTTATTAATAACAACCTGCCACAATGTTGAATATGTGGACGAGTGTTCTTTTTAAACGGTTGAGAACTAACCGGCGGCGCGTGTTAGGCGCAGACTTATCCTTGCTTAGGTTTTAGGATAAAATACCCCAGAATCGAACTCTGGTGTCTTTTTCAATCGGAAAAAGACTAAACCGGCAGCGCGTGTTAGGCGCAGACTTATCCCTGCTTAGGTTTCGGGATAAAATACCTCGGATGAATCCTAAATTCTTGGAAAAGGATTGGTGTGAGAAGGAAGAATTTTAGATTCTATTCCCAGAACAAGGAAAGGAGACTTGAGGTGGGATCTTCACCCCCAGAATCCGGAAAGGTGAAACTAAGAGTGGGATCTCCACTCCGAGAATCGAAAAGATTCGGATAACCCTAACTGTCGGAAGGTTTGATTACCGAACTAAGGATGAATTTCTCGTTTATCGAGAGTGAATCGTGGTTTTGGCCCTAACTATAGGAAGGTTTGACCAAGCGGGAGTTTGAGATGACCCTAACTGTAGGAAGGTTTGATCACTCGATTTGAAAGTGGACCTCTCGTTCATTGGAGGAATCGAGAGGGGATTTTGGTTGTGGCCCTAACTATAGGAAGGTTTGACCAAGTGGGGGGTTCGAGACGATCCTAACTGTAGGAAGGTTTGATCACTCGGTTTTTGGGCCTCTCGTTCATTGAAGGAATCGAGAGGGGATTTTGGTTTTGGTCCTAACTGTAGGAAGGTTTGACCAAGCGAAAAAGGAGAGTAAGAGTACAAATCACTGTAAGATGTTGGTTCGTACAAATTACTCAAAGGGGGTCCTTGATGTTAAGTGATAGGGACTTAACACAAGGGTTTTGACAATTCGTCAACGATTGATAAATTAAAATTCTAAGCATTAGGAGTTTAGTGCTTATCACTTTATTCATGATGATCGGGTTATCCTTAAGAACACTCAACAGGAACTTCCCGTGGAAGAAAGGAAATAGTTTAGACTCATATACCTATTGGAGTATCAGGGAGCAGTTTAACCTCTTATACCAGTCGGAGGATTGAGAAACAGTTTATACTCGTATACTCTTTGGAGTTTCAGGAAGCAGTTTATACTCTTATACCGGTCGGAGTTTTGGGATACAGTTTATACTCGTGCACCCACTGGAGTTTCGCCATTCTTGACTGGCTTACTCCAGCGTTATGACGCCGGCTTCAACCAAGGTCTGGATAATGTTCTTTAGAGTAAAGCAGGCCTTGGTGGGATGAAGGATCTTCCTGTGGTATGCGCAGTACTTCGGATCCGCAATATCGTCAGCTTCCTCCTGATTCGTGATCGGTGGGAGCTTGATCTTGTTATTGTCAAGGAGAGATTTGAAGATGGCTGGAACATCTTCGTCCTTGAAGGAGTACTCTTTTTGAGGCCTCTGATCTGAAGTTTTCTGTTGTCTCCGGGACTGTTGTTGCGACGTTTGATTGGCATCAACAACTGCTGCAGGTGTTTTACCCTTACCACGGGAGGCAAATTTCGAGTTTGGAGGATTGGTCGTCGATCGACTCCTCTCGGCCTTCTTCCTTCGGAGGAAGCGTTCGGCTTGTTCCCCTCGGACCTTCAGGTCTTTCCAAGTGTTGGAGGGTGCTGTTCCTATTGCTTCCAGCACGTCCAAGGAAGGATTGTTGTGGCAGGTCTGGAGAATGAACTCCTCGGTGATCGGGTCCCGGCAATTTAACGCTTTGTTCCGGAACCTTTTGACGAAGGTTTTGACTAACTCCCCGTCCTTTTGTTTCTCGTCGACCAACGTTCCGATGGATATCTCGGTGTCGTCGTCGAAGAAGTTAGCGAGGAATTTTGTCTCCATGTCGTCCCAGCTATTCACGCTTCCTGGCTTGAGGCGGCGATACCAATCGAAGGCGGCTCCGCGAAGAGTACCAACGAATGACCGCACCATCAGAGGCTCATTGCCGGAGATAATACCCAGGTGCGATTTGAAATAAATCAAATGCTGAGTGGGGGAACCTTTCCCATCGAACGGCGTGAAGTTGATTAGACTAAACTTCGCCGGATAGGGGATTGATTCCCACTCCCTGGGGTATGGATAAGGAATGCCCGTTTTCTTCACCTCTTGAGCGGACATCAAGGTATTGATTTTGCTCTCGAGACTTTTGATCTTCAAGTTTTCACTTGTATCTTCGTTGGCATCCTCATTACCACCCCCTGCGTTGATGGGAGGGTCATTGGCATTATGAGCGTCATCCGCATCCGTATGCTCAACTTCCTGAACAACCTGATTACGGCGGCTCGGTTCGCCTTGCTGGTTCCTCAGTGCCTGGATTTGCTGCTCATGCATCTCCCTCATGGTCTGCATGGCCATCTGCATCTCGAGCCTGAAGGTCTCCTGTTGTTTGGCCATGGCTTCTTCAAGCATCTTGGCCACTTGTTCCGCGCTTATCATGAATGACTCGTGGGGTTCTCCTTCGCTGGATACAGTGTTGTCAGATGCAACCGCAGAGCAAGCATCCGATTCCTCATCTTCTGAGGGTGGTCTTATCTGAACCCTCCCATACGTCCTCCGTGAGATGGCTCCTGACCGCAAACGGGTTAGACGCCGGGATGCTCTCAGAATCGACTCGAGATCATCCCGTGCCAATGTCCCCTTGTTAGTCATATTAGCGGTGACCCTTGGAAATTCTCCATCTTCAACCACCGATCTCCTTCGTCGGAAACGCCTAGGCCTTGGCTTTGGCGTTTCGGTACTGAGCCTCTCGAACACCGAAACTCTTTCGGGGACCGTCTTAGTGCAATTACACTGAGACAATACCGCCCGAATGAGTTTAGAACATGGGCACTGAGTCTCGAGCCTACGAGGACTTCTCTTTTTGGCTCTGTTCGTACCCCCAGCATGATAGTACAGCTCGTCTGTATGAAAGTCGGAGCAACCTATCGCGTGTTGGTACGATTTCCCAGGTATAACGTCATCATCATCGGATGACAACGTTTCCTTCTGAGAGCGAATTACCTTATTTGGACTTTCGAGAGTCACTCGCCTCGACACATGCCTTTGTTGGCGTGAATCTTCAGCGGGCTCTCGAACTTCAATGCGCAAGGTAGTGCGCTTGGGTGCCGTGAACTCCTTGTCATGTTGAGGGTTGTGTCGACCCCCAGCATGTTGATTAGTTCGGAGCTGTCTCAGTGGACCCAAAAGTTCTTGGATTGGAGCTTTGCTTCGCTCCTCGGGAAGTGGACCGAGGCGCTCCAAGACTGACTTCCTTTTCTGGGATGGTCTTGCGGGATCTCCCGGAGCAGTTGTGGAAGTCATCGGCGATTTGGATTGATTCGCCGGGAGTTGAATTTTCGAAGGCTGCAGTTGTTGCTCCTTAGTCTGAATCGCCGCTTCAGACTTAGGCCTCCATACTTTGCGAGTTGGTGGCGATTTCTTGGCCACTCCATTCTGCAGCTTCCTACGGGCTTCCTCGACTCGAGCCCGTGCTTGCGCTGATAATACACGGCATTTGCGAATGCGCTCCTCCAGCGTTGATCGGTTCCGTTTGACGAGGATCCATTCGTCCGTCGGTGGCTTGGAGGAGTTGTCATTCATTAGTTGTTGAGGCCGTTTACCTCTTCTGTTCTTCAGATCCGCCTTGTAGCGAACTCCGTCAACAGATTCCATGGCCTTTGCGAATTGTTTCGCAAGGCGTTGCCGTTGCCTTTGGCGGGCTCTCTTCGAGAGAGTCACTACGCCCCCTGCGGCAGAAGGGTTGGCCAGAGTAGATCCGACCTGGTTGGAAATT
>BQKN01061402.1:25480-54650 GCA_022839385.1 Asparagus kiusianus | reverse complement strand
ATCTCGATCCGGTCGGATCTACACGATATGACGGGTACTATTCCACCAAGGGAATAATAGCCGGGAGGGATTGTTTCACCAAGGAAACAACCGCTCGATGCTCGGGATCTAAGAACCAAGCTTAGATCCGGAGTGTGATCGTGTAGATCTCAGATCCGATTCTCTCGAATTCCTGCCTTATTTGGCGTTGATGATCGCCGAGCACCGGATCTGGAAGTCTAAGTCTCCAAGCCTTCAAAGTTGAGATCTTTTTTAGATCTGAGTCTTCAATCCTGCAGGGCTTCGCCTCCTCCCAAAATCCAACCCCCGAAACAAATGAGCACAAGGCCTATTTATAGGCGCTCGAGACTGTGCCCCGGGCACAGAACTGGGCCTAGCCACCTGTGGGTGGCTCGGCTCTTGGCCGAGCCACCTGCGGGTGGCTCGGCCTTGGCCGAGCCACCCATGGGTGGCTCGGCTTTGGCCGAGCCCCCTTAGGTGGGTTTTTTTCGTCGTTCGGGTTCCGTCGTTCGGGTTCCGATTCGTTGTTGATTTGGACTTTGATTCGGTTGGTGGTTGAGTTGATCTGGAATCGACTTGTTGACTTGATTCCAAATATGGTAGTTAATCCGCTTCTGAGTTCGAGTCCGGAATTAATCTTGATTCGATCGTTATATCACCGAGTTCGCTCTTGTTTAGATGACTCGGTGATTCCCCAAAACGTTGGTTTGATTCCACGTGCGAGTGGATGCATTCCAATGCTTGGGTGCGATTTGTTGGCTTCGTAGCCTCGTTATCCCGCTTCGTCGCGTAATCATCCGGCTTCGGTGTCGCGGACTAACGGTCGTGCTTGGATACGTCGCCCGATGGTCGATTTGGTCGAATTAGCGTCGTCGAGCTGTATAACGGGACCTATAGGCAATTTTATACGCCTACATTAGGGTTATCAAAATCCTTCAGATTCTCGGAGTGGAGATCCCACTCTTAGTTTCACCTTTTTAGATTCTCGACGTGGAGATCCCACTTTGAGTTTTTTTTTGCAGTAGGAGATAGAATATAAAATTCTTCTTCTCCGGTATTGGGTTCATTTCTACCAACAAAAAAGAGACCAGGAGATAGAATATAAAATTCTTCCTCTCCAATATCGGGTTTATCTCTACCAACAAAAAAGAGACCAGTAAATAGAATATAAAATTATTCCTCTCTAGTATTGGGTTCATCTCTACCAACAAAAAAGAGACCAGGAGATAGAATATAAAATTCTTCCTCTCCATCATCGGGTTCATCTCTACCAATAAAAAAGAGACCAGGGTACTCCAATAGGTACACGAGTCTAAACTGTTTCCTTGCTGTCAACAGGAAGTTTCTGGAGAATATCACTCAGAATATTCTTAAGAATAACCTGATTGCCTCCTAACGAGTATACGAGGTTAAATTATTCCCCGAAAACTCCAAAAATGCACGAGTATAAACTGATTCTCCATGCTCCAACACTTTAGAGCCTAAACTGTGTAGACTCCAATTAACATATGAGTATAAACTATGTTTCTATAGCAATGAAGGTCAACGTCGATCAACGCGTCGATAACTTTGCTAAAACAAGGTGCAGATTAGTTTCAAGTCAAAGGATGATCCTTGCTAATTCATTCTGAATAGGATGAGTAGTTCATCGTCAACCCAACGATACGAGCTAATTCAGAAACCAACACACTAGCTTCAATTCAAGACTTCGACAACGGTCAAGCGATAAACGCACCACCGGGAGAATTTTAACTATTCTACAAAGCACTGAGTAGACTAAAAAAGAAGAAGTCAAGAGTTGAAGTTGTTCATAGGTCCTTCTACAAGATCTCCTCAACTAAGCACTGAAGAGATTACAAGTAAGACCTATCTTATCCAAAGTGTCCAAGACTTCTCTATAAAAGAATGAGTTTGAGATACTTTGGAGGGGGTATCCGTAGTTATCTAAAAGTACCTATAGGTATGAATATCACTATCTAAGTCATAAGAGATTATCCAAAGCCAAAAGAAGCAAAGGAACATGTGAAACAACATAGAAGAACAATATGAACACCCGCGACAAGGAACACTGACGCGCATAGGCACGGTAGTGGAAGGTGTTGCGCATACAAACAGAGTTGTGCACCTATGAAAAGTTGTAGATCTCTTCGATAGATTTTCAACGCATCTTGGATCACCTCATTCCTATATCGGACGAGGGAGTTAAAGCCAAAATACCCGAGATAACGCAAACTGCCTCGGAGGTGCGCGACAGTAGTAACTGACGCAGCAATGGCACGGCAGTGTAAGGTGATGTGCAAGTAAAGAGAGTGATGTGCCTATGGGAAGTTGTAGATCTCTTGGCTAGCTTTCCAACGCATCTTAGATCACCTCATTCTGACATCGGATGAGGAAGTTAGAGCCAAAATACACGAGACAGCACAAACGGTCTCGGAGGTGCGCGTCAGCGGTGACTACCGCGGTAATGTCTCACACATTTAAGCTATGATATGATCCAAATCTGAAGAATCTCAAAATATAAAAGTTGTATACCTCTTCGTCATCTTTTCAACGCATCTTGGATCACCTTATTCCGATATCGGATGAAGAAGTTAGAGCTAAAATACCTGAGAGGTGCGCGGTAGTGGTAACTGCCGCGGCAATGCGCGTCACCGCCCACTGCCGCGCCCACTGAGAAGCTAAAAACATCATTTTTGACAGTTTTTTTAAGTTTTGTACGGCCCACATGGCTTATTAACTGCTGGGGTTCACTTATGAACGTGGGGAAAGCAGTTACAAGCAAAAATCATGCCCACTACCCACGAAAATCGTGGCATTTAAGGAGTTTAAAGTCGTGGGATGGCGGTTACAAAACTGAGTGGTAACCACTCCTTTAGCCGCGCCACCCCCGGCTGTCGTGCCAAAGATTTTTCTTCAGCCGCGCCACCTATGGCTACCGTGCCAAAGGCACTTCTTCAACCGCGTCACCTCTGACTGACGCGCCCAAAAGGAATATGGCTGGTTGGTTATTTCACCCCCATTTCAGCAGTTATGCACCTTTATCACTATAAATACCTCCATATACACGAAAAAAGGGGAGATTGGCAGATTGGGGGCAGATTAGAGTAGAGAGACTTGAGCTTTTGGTGATTTGGAGCAAGAGAGAGTCTTCATTCTTCATAAACACTTTCAAGAAGCTTTTTGTGATTCCTAAAGATCTAAGCTCTGACTTGATCTTTAGAAGAGTGAACATCTTACATCTATAAGATATTCGCTTAAAGATTCTTACTTCGATAAACGAAGAAGAATATCCAAAAGCCTTCACGATTCAATCAGAATCTGTGAATCGGCAGTCCACGGGCTAACGCGCCCCCGGCACAGGCAAAGATCACGCGCAAGCAGTGATCCAAACAATGATCCTGCGTTTGTTTCTAAGGAGCTTGTAATTTAATTTTTATTATAAAGAGTAGTTTTACAAAGTACGAAGCTCACTTTTTTGTATTCATTGTAATCGATAAACAGTTATAATGAATTCTATAACAAAACTTATTCCTGACACAAACAGTTATAAATCTCATCGATCAAACCCTAAAACAAAGCTCTAGATCTCTCACAAATCTCCCATAATTGGTTGCAGCAATCATCTCCAAAAGACTGCTTAAAATCATCCTTACTTAACCCTAACTAATCAGGATTAGAGTTATATATCAGCTCCAAAACGAACCGGGTTGAAAACCAGAAGTCCAACCCAAACAGCCTACGGTTGACCGCGCAGGTATCGCGGTCGACCGCAGCGGTCGACCGAACACTCCCGACAGAGAACAAATCGGCTACATGAAACTCACGGTCGACCACGACGGTCGACCGAACCAAACGACAGAGCCCAAAAATCCTACAGGGTCCACGCGATCGACCGTGACGATCGACCGCCTTCAATTCCCAGCTCTTCCTGACCCTTGTGCACATTCGCGGTAGACCGCCGCTGACTCGCGGTCGACCGCCAGTCTGTCTGGCTGAATTTCTGGGTTGTTTTCTTTAGCTGTTTGCCAATTCTTCAATTCTCCACCTCTGCGAATATTTCTACCAAAACTGAGCCGACACCAAATCATCCAAAAGCCCTGCAACAAGTCCGGGAACCAAACTAGAGCTGAAATATGATCTCCCCCATCTGAATCAACAGATAAAACCGACTGTATCTGAAAGATTGCCTACGTATCTTCTTGTCCAAGGAACCAAGCCGAACATAGTTCACTCAAATGGCCTCCAAAGGCCTCAATCCACTAGAAGAGTTCACAATCCTTCTCTAACATCATGATCAAGTCTACGGCTGATAGCACCTCCAATGGCCCCAAACTGAAACAATCCAAACATCTCCACCTGAGATGAACCAATGGCCATATCCAGACTCCATCTATCAGCTACACTCGAATCGATCAACCTATCATCTGTATCCAAATCAACATGATTTCCAATTTGTGTCACATCAGCTGGAATCTCAAATGATGCAGTATGATCTGGAGTCTCCACCCAACGTGGAGTAGCATCACTCTCTACCCGCTGCGATATCCCAAAGATCTGATCACCACTTTCCACCTGCCGAGAGTCAAACGTGATATACCTGCTCAGAACAAAGTTATAAGCCAATACTTGATAATCAAACACGCCTCTGACTCCCAAATGTGCTATCGATCAAATCTCACATCCACGATATGACCAAGTGCTGGGTAGCCAAACATCCGACGTAATCCAAAATCTGAAGCAGCTCCACCAGATCCAAAATCTCTACATGCAGCAGTCAATAACCTATGCATAAGATGTCCCAAACATGTCGCAGCCCGCACATCAAAGTCAATGCTCGATATCAAACGCCGATCCTCCTCCAGCAAGGAACAGCTCCCCAAATCTGCCATCTCGCCTCATCACCTCAAAGTTTCCACACCAATGAAGTGTCTCCTATTGCCATAAGCTCAGGACAAACGCAAGAAAGAACCCCTTCCATAATCAGAACGTCGGGTTATCTTTCTATCAACACACTTCATCCATCTGTTGCGGGCTTCTAGGACTTAACGCCAATAGGACTTGGTTGCAACCCACCAATGCCTAGAGCAATTCCTAACTACGGAAACATACCTATTACCTCCTAATAATGCTCCCTTGGAAGGCCCCTGAATGCCTGAATGAACACCCCTCAGAAGACCCCTCGAATAATGGATAGAAGTGCCAAACTCCACCTCAGTCTTCTTGCTCATACCAATGGGTTCACAGGACTTCAAACTGTAAGTTAAAGCACTCCTCAACAACCTATGCACGGTATTACCAATCAAATAACCCAGCATCAAACAACGCCACAGTCTAGCTAAATCTGATGAAGCCGTCATCTCTCTATCAATCGTTGTGCTTCCAAGCAAATAATACAAATTGCTCCTTCTGACGCCCTTCATCACAATCACGGACCCCAATGTGATCTTCAAACGTGCATCCATCAAGGTCACCCTATAGCCTGCTGCTTCCAAAGGTCCAAGTGAAATGATGTTCATCTTCAATTGTGGAAGGAACCTCACATCATCCAACTCCCGAGTCACCCATCACTTATCTTAATACGAATGGTACCAATACCACCAATAGAGCATGCATGTCCATTACCCATGAGCACAACATCCTCTCTTTCCAACTTCTGAAAGCTGGAGAACAAATCCCTCATAGGGTAAACGTGGTAAGAAGCACCTGAATCCAACATCCACTCTGTAAAGTTGGCAACACAATCTGACGGTAGTGCAGACAACGAATAGCCTGAAGAATCCGAATCTGAATTGTTGTCACTAGTCTTGATAACATTCACCTCTGAAGCTTGTACAACTTTCCCCTTATTCTTCTTAGCTCGATCTAACTTTGAGCATTCAGTTTTCCAATGTCCATCCTCTTTACAAAAAGCACACTGATTCCTACGAATCCCACGATGTGCACCTCTAGACTGTGACCTCTTGCTTCGGTTTGAACCACGGTCATGAACTACTAATGCATCTCTAGATGCCTTCTCGGAGGGTTTATCGACACTCTTCCTCAACTCATAATTCACCAACGCTGAGATTACCTCCTTGTAACTAATAGTAGTTCTTCCATTAATCATAGTTAGGAAAAAAATACCATAATCATCCTCGGGCAACGAACATAAAAGTAGCATCGCCTTGTCTTCATCCTCAACCATGATATCCACATTGGCCATGTCTGAAAGTAGCTTCGTGAAGTTGTTAACATGCTCCCTGATGGAAACTCCTCTCTTCATCTTGAACTGGTAAAACACTAAAACCTCTTCTTTAAGTGAAGTTGATTCTCAATGCTCTTAGTAAGATACTTTTCATTGAGTGTTTCCCACATCTTCTTCGCCGACGTCTCGTTCATCACATCATAAATAAGATCCGGTGTCAAGTATGACCGAATAACTCCACACGCCCTACTATTCATCTTCTTCCAAACCTTTTCTTCCATATCAGCAGGTTTCTCTTGTAACTCAAGAGTCTCTTTCAAGTTTTGAGTATCCAACGCATCCATCACCTGGCACCTCCATAAACCGAAATTGATCTTGTCGTCGAACTTTGGAACATCAATCTTCATGTTATTAATGCTCGAACTATGTATCGTCTTCGTAAGAGACAAACCTGATGTGCTTGATTCTCCCATGTTGTCGATCTAACTCTTCAAATAAGAATCCAACAGTGAATCCTTCGAACATGCTCACAAGTCCAACCCGGAGCTCTGATACCAATTGTTGTGCGCGACGGAAGCTTCGAGGCGACACGAACAATAACTCGAGATAAATCACAACCACTAAGCAAATCACAATCACAGCAAGAACAACAAGTTTAATATGGTTCGGCAAGTTGCCTACGTCCACGGGGCAAGAAGGGGGGAGCTCTTACTATTAGAAATCAAGAGAATACAAATAGAGTTACAAATCTCACCGATCAAACCCTAAAAAAAACTCTAGATCTCTCGCAAATCTCTCACAATTGGATGCAGCAATCCTCTCCAAAAGACTACTCAAAATCGTCCTTATCAAAATCGTCTTTACTTAACCCTAACTAATCAGGATTAGAGTTATATATCAGCTCCAAAACGAACCGGGTTGAAAACCAGAAGCCCAGCCCAAACAGCCTGCGGTCGATCGTGGTGGTCGACCGCGCGGTCGACCGCGCAGGTATCGAGGTCGACCGAGGCAGTCGACCGTACACTCCCGACAGAGAACAAATCGGCTACAGGAAACTCACGGTCGACCGCGACGATTGACCGAACCAAACGACAGAGCCCAAAATCCTACAGGGTCCACGCGGTTGACCGTGACGGTCAACCGCCTTTAGCTCCCAGCTCTTCCTGACCCTTGTGCACGTTCGCGGTCGACCGCCGCTGACTCGCAGTCGACTGCCAGTCTGCCTGGCTGAATTTCTGGGTTGTTTTCTTCAGTTGTTTGCCAATTCTTCATTTGTAGCTCTACAATATATATTCTCGTAACTCCAAACTGAAAATTTTATACAATGGTTAAATACTTACTAAAAATTCCTCGTTTCCTTTAAAAACCTCAACGAGAAATTTGGACATGTTCTTAACAGATAGAAGAAAAGAATTGCTCATAGCATTCCTGTGTTGTTATAGTTTCATTAATAAAATATTGAGATTGATGAGACAAAGAGAAAACAGTTTGTTGGTGAATTATACACGTAATTCAAGGAACTTATTAAAAAATACATTAAAAATATCTAGATTAATTAAGAAATAAGAATTATAAAAAATAACTTCCATATTAGAATTTTAATAAAAATATTTTTCTGATGAAAAATAAATATAAAATGTTAAAAATTTGTGATAAAATTGAAATAAATTAAAATCATCCTTATTAAAACTAAATTAATAAATAAAGTTTTAATATATAATAAATTAAAAATATTACATTGATGGTTTATATACATTGAAGATTCCTCATTCAGCTTATAAATTGAGATTGAACAGATATGAACTGCTTAATTTAATAAATTTGGTTGATTCCATATACCTTTACCTTACATCATCCCGTATGAAGCTAAGTTTATTTCATCCAATCAATTGAAAATGATAATATTTTAGGGTTATTTAGATATTAGTCCTTCTAATCTTCAATAATTCCATATTAGTCCCTCAAATTAATAAATTGCTCATTGGTCCATCAGATCCTTAGACCTCTTGCAATTTGGTCATTTAATGACCAAAATACCGCTTATTTATGATTGCTCTTTTAAAAACTTTAATACCCCACAGTTTTTTAGTACTTTGATACCCTAAAGTTTGCAAACTTTTTTAATTTATCTTTTTTGTGGTAAAGTTTACGTCTTTTTAACTTTGAAACCCTAAACTTTTCTTTTTGGCACTGTGATACCTCAAACTTGAGGGTATCAAAATTAAAATATGTATAAACTTTGAGGTAGCAAAGTTAAAAGTTATGGGATATTTAAGGCATGAAAGTTAAAAATATGTATCAAAGCGTCAAAAAAGATTTTTAGGTGTCAAAGTCAAGAAAGAAGTAAACTTTAGGGTATCAAAGTGTCAAAAAAATTGGGATAATAAAAATAAAAAGGTATAATTTTAGAGTGCCATTTTGCAATAACCCTTTGAAAAAAATTACTTGAGGCTGTTTTGGTCATTAAGAGACCAAATTCCAACGACACAAGTACTTATTGATAAACAAAATAGCCACAAATTTAATATTAAAACCCTTGAATAAATTGATAAACAAAATAAGGACATGGAGGAAATATTATAAACAAAATAAAGAATTTATTATCCATGCTTTACTTTTAATCTTTATTTTTTCGCGAAGTCACTTCATCATTTTTCTCTCAATAAAAAAGCTCACAAGTTGAAACAAATAGGTCCAAGTTTCACAGGCAAAATGCATACACTATAGTACAGCTTCATTGCTAACTTATTGTGATGCACAAGTTAAATAGTTTGGTCATTTTCATATGCAATATACAAGCTTATCAGATGGATACGTTATTATTTACAATGCTATTTTTTAAGTATCAAAATTTTGTTATTTTATTTGAAAGGAAAAATATTGAAACCAACAAAGTTTTACACATAAACAAAAATTTTAATTAAATATATTTTATGATAAGCATAAAGTATTCTGCAACCTAGTTATATTAAAAATAAACTTTAAAAAATAAATAATCAAGTTTATTTTACCACGTGCAATGCACGTGCATCCTACCAAGCATATACTAGTGTATGACAAGAAAATCATGAGAAAGATGGCATAATTGAAATTATCCTAGACGGGGGTGAATAGGATATTTGCTAATTTAATCCGATATTAATGCCAAATTAAAACTTATTAACAATATCCTAGCAATTATGATATACAACAAGATATATGAGCAATGATAAACAATTAAACTAAGGCGACATAAACATGAGACAATGACGATATAGAATGTAATAAACAATGAGCACAAATAAAACACCAATGCAAACTCAAACACACAATATGATCACGGAGTTCGGTCACCCTCGACCTACGTCTCCGCTCCTCACTCACGAGGAGAATCTCCACTATCACAACCGGTTTTTAACGTTCACAAAAAACGTTTACAACTCACACAATCGTAATCATACAACACACTCTCTAAGTGTTGGCCTAGCCCGTGTTGACTTCCTCAAGTGATCGGATTTACAACCTCTCCCTAGGCTTTACTACCGATGCCACTCCTCTTGAAATCGACCCCGTCTCTCACCACACACTCCTTTTGGTGTACTTATGTATTACAATGTGACCTCACAAATAAGCTCAAGTACAAATGATTTTGTTCTCTAACAAGATGAGAACTCAATTAAGCTCACACTCAATATATCACTCACCACAATCCAATAATATAGTGTATGAAAATACTAAAAGCTCAATAGGGATGTGTGTGATCAATGAGTACAATTGAAATCAAACTCAAATTAATCTAGCAATTGTAAATATGACAATTAATAATAAACAAGCTAAGTAATAGAGTTTAGAAAATTTCTCCAAAATTACAAAGAGATGTAGAAGAGAGAATGAGGTTGAATTCCTCAAAATGAAAGTGTAGGTCTCTTTTTTTGTGAAAACTTCTTCACACAAAAACAAACTCTTAAATACCCTTAAACACTTATAAACCTTGTTTTAAAATTTTCTTAGTGAGAAAAATGTTCAAGGCAAAGAGGTATATATAGGTTGCAAGAGAAAAGCCTAAGAAACCAGTAAAAATCAACAAAAAATAATAAAATAACAAAAATCTGGAAACTAGTCGTTACTGTGCAATTGACACCTTATCAGTCAACTGATAACAGTCATCAGTCGACCGATGCCTACATCAATCGACTGATGGGTTATCAGTCGACTAAGCAGATAAAAACACTTATTCCGCTGCATTTCATCGGTCGACTAATGAAAGTTATTAGTCGTCTGATAACGTGCACAACGCCAGATGTGAACGATAAAAGTAAACTTTAAAAACCTCTTTAAAATATCAAATAAATTCTAAAAAATATAAAACTTGGGAAAATATTTATAAACATGAAAATGAACATGTTACAAAATGATTTTTTTTTCAAATTGCACTTTCCAATTATGAAAACTCATCATTTTGCAAACTAGGTCAAAGTACGAAATGTCAATACACTTGTTTTTGATATTTTGACTTAAACAAAATTTTAAAAACTCTTGTATGGATTTAGAGACTAAATAAAAGATGTAAACTAAGATTACTTAGTCCATAAATTAATAACATAATGTTTTATCAAAAATACACATATTTTGCAATCTTTCAAAATAATAAACATGATTTCAAATCTTGATCTTGATGAAATCATATCAAGCATATATAAACATGAAATGAATATGAATGTATACAATTTGTATTCATTTGTTTCATATTATGTGGCTAAACACATTATTTTCAAAAAACAAAAATGATAAATATGAAACGTGTATGTATGTATATAAAGAAGTATATTTGTATCATATTTATTTAAACTTAAAAACTATAAAAACCAAAACGTGTATGTGTGTAATATTTGAGCTTTAAGCATTAACACACAAAGTATAAATTCCTAAACTAATATACCCAAGCTATAGGTCTTCAATGTAGCTCAACTTGGTTGCGGATGAAGCTTGATCTTGAATTAGACTTTGAATTGCAAATGGCTTCATTCCGATATTCTGCCAACCTCCATTGAATGTCATCGGTAAGGCGTAATCCATCCAACCTCCAACATCGATGTTTGTTTAGAATACCTAATGAACAAATACAAACACTAGACAAACGATGTTAGTGATTGTTTGTAAATCATCAAACTAGATTAGATAGTAGGCTTATAAATATGAGACCTAACAACCTTCCCCTTTTTGATGATAACAAATAATCTACACAAAGAGATATAATACATACATGATATCAAATGAATATACAAATTATAATCCTCATGCATAAACCAATAGAATGATATACTCACAATTGACTTGTTTCTCCCCCTTGTCAACATCAAAATGAGAAAAACAACAAGAGAGAAAGAGAGCGTTAAGCTCCCTTACAAATAAGCATGGATGAGTATAAAACAAATATAGGGAAAAGCTCCCCTATCAAAATGCCTGAAATGAAATACTAAGGCATACGTATGTGAGTAAAAACATATATATAGAGACACACTAATACTAACTCATATACAAAAGATACCAAGTGAACACTTGCATATGTATCATTTAGACAAAGTGTTACAAGGATCTTAAACAAAAATAAAAATTATTCCAAAAATAAAATCAAATATTCAAAAATCAAAAAAAATCAAATGTTTGATCATTATATTAAAAGTTCACAAATCATTAAACATAAATCATGATTGATTGAGCATACACATAGATATATTATCATGAAAATTGTGTCTTAATACACAAATATATATAGATTTATGAAATCAAAAGACTAGAAAAACATGAGAATCATGAAAGATATTTTTAAATAAAAACAAATCATGAGAACCATGAAAAATCATGACAATCATGAAAGTCCAAATGAAAATCAAATCAATCAAATAAAATAACATATGATCAAAAGAAACTATGAATCATGATCTAAACCTTAATAACATTAAAACATGCTTGATCTACAAATCATTATTTTTGACGAACAAGTGATCAAGCAAATAATAATATCAAAACATTTATATATTTTATCCATAAATATCAAAAAGAGTATGCTTAGGATAAAATAAATGAAATCAATATTTGTCATGTCCAACAAGAAAAACAAGAGAGACAACCATATCAAGCTCTTGGAGCTTGTTTCAACCCATATAAACTTTTAGCACCCGGTAAACAAGATTTTAAAATAAACACCTAATAAATCTGGGGGTTGCTCAAACATAAACATCAAAACTAATTTTTGAGAAACTAGAAAAAATTTAAAAAAAATCGTACAAATGAAATTATTTTCTTTTATATAAAAATCATCAAAACTTTGTTTTAAAAAAAATCCAAAAATTCTAAAAGTTTGTTCTTTAAAATAAAAAATGTTTTGGTACCCAATCACTCTTGGTACCGAAGAGTTTAGGGATATGACTCCTATCAATAAAGCTCAATGTCTTAGGGTTATGAACTCATTTGGGCGTATTTTGTGCACGGACACGGTCATAACAATAATTATGCAAATGATCATTTCTATTACAATATGTATAATGAAATGAGTGCATTTGTTTATGTTTACCTTGTGATTGTGCACGAGAAACATTTACAAACATAGATGGTCTTTTAAAATCATTTTGCAAATGTGAAACTCTTTTCAAATCAAAACAAAATTTGGTCAAATATCCAAAACGACCACAATAATCACATTTATACACATGAGCATGCTTATGATGAACTTTATGTGCATGTGTATGTGTATGATGTGATGAAGCTTGATGGAACGCACAAGTGTCAATATTATTGGATTTTGAGGGTTTTTGTGCATTATAAGAAAATTTAGCAAGATGGCCTTTACGGGCGCAAATAGAGCATTTATAAGTGTTGTTATACATGTGTGCATGATGTGTTAGTTTCTTAGAAGAATTTACATGAGACTTTGAACACAAGTCCATAAGCTTATTATTATTTACAATGCATGTTTTTAGTGTTGAATCTAAAGATGATATGCGATTCTTAACATGATTCAACTCATTTACTTGCACAAATGCATTGTTATTAGAAGTAGAACATATATCATTATTTTTAAAATAATTAAACTCATTTCTAATGTTCTCTACTTCTAATATGGCATTGTTTTTCTCATGAGTTAAATTAGCAAAATTTAAAATTAAAAAATCATGATCCAATTTTAGTTTATCATTGTTTTCTTTTATGATCATATTTTCTTTAGCAATAGTATTAAACTTGGAAGCTAACAACTCATGATCGGATTTTAATTCAACATGCTTGCTTTCAAATCAATAAAATTATGATGCAATTTGTTAAAGCATGCATTAAACATTCATATGCACAAGCGAGTTCATTAATAGATAATTCATCATCGGAATCAGACTCGCATGCCTCACTAGGGCTATCGCCTAGTGGCCGTGTGCATGACGAAGATGCTCCATTTGAGCTTGAAGCGGAATCCGTCAAAGTTCGTCGGATCTCCTCCAAGCTCCCTTGATGTGCTCTATAAATTTCCACAATATGTAAGCACTATCAAATGAATCAAGCTTGTTAGAAAATGATGAGTCAAAAGCGTTAAGCAAAAAATTCTAACAAAAGCTTATTCATTGTAAATATTTTCTTATCTTGTTTGCTCAACTTGGATTTCTCTAACGTGGGAACAATATATGCACAATCAATAATTTCCCATAAATAGAAGTGTCTAGATCTAACAAAGAGTTTAAATCTAACACACCATTGAGCATATGAGCAATTATCTATTAAAATATGAGCAATATTAATGGCATAACCTAAGCTAGGTGCACATGCATATCCATGATATATTAATGCAAGAAAAATAGAATTATCAAAACTAGATTAGCAAAATCAAAGTGAGGATCTTTGACTCTAGGCGATTAAGTCACAAATCAATGAGCACCAAGCTCTGATACCAAATGAAATTACCCTAGAGGGAGGAAGGGGGGTGAATAAGGTATTTACTAATCTAATCCGATATTAATGCCAAATTAAAACTTATTAATAATATCCTACAAATTATGATATACAATAAGATAAATGACTAAGGGCGATATAAACATGAGACAATGGCGATATAGAATATAATAAATAATGAGCACAAATAAAACGTCAAGGCAAACTCAAACACACAATATGATCACGGAGTTCGGTCACCCTCGACCTACGTCTCCGCTCCTCACTCACGAGGAGAATCTCCACTATCACAACCGATTTTCAATGTTCACCGAAAATGTTTACAACTCACACAATCGTAATCATGCAATGTACCCTCTAAGTGTTGGCCTAGCCCGTGTCGACTTCCTCAAGTGCTCGGATTTACAACCTCATCCTAGGCTTTACTACCGACGCCACTCCTCTTGGAATCGACACTGTCTCTCACCACACACTCCTCTCGGTGTACTTGTGTATTACAATGTGATCTCACAAATAAGCTCAAGTACAAATGATTTTGTTCTCTAACAAGATGAGAACTCAATTAAGCTCACACTCAATATATCACTCACCACAACCCAATAATATAGTGTATGAAAATACTAAAAGCTCAATAGGGATGTGTGTGATCAATGAGTACAATTGAAATCAAATACAAATTAATCTAGCAATTGTAAATATGACAATTAAGAATAAACAAGCTAGATAATAGAGTTTATAAAACTTCTTCAAAATCACAAAGAGATGTAGAAGAGAGAATGAGGTTGAATTCCTCAAACCGAAAGTGTAGGCCTCTTCTTTGTGAAAACTTCTTCACACAAAAAAAAAACTTGAAAAACAAACTCTTAAACACTCTTAAACACCCTTAAACACTTATAAACCCTGTTTTAAAATTTTCTTAGTGAGCAAAATGTTCAAGGCAAAGGGGTATATATAGGTTGCAAAAGCCAAGCCCAAGAAACCAGCAAAAATCAACAAAAATAATAAAATAATAAAAATCTGAAAACTAGTTGTTACTATGCAACAAACACCTCATTAGTCGACTGATAACAGTCATCAGTCGACCGATGCCTGCATCGGTCGACTGATGGGTTATCAGTTGACTGAGCAGATAAAAACACTTTTTCAGCTGTATTTCATCAGTCGACTGATTACAGTTATCGGTCGACTGATAACGTGCACAGCGCCAGATGTGAATAGTAAAAGTAAACTTTAAACATCTTTAAAAATATCAAATAATTTTCAAAAAGTGTAAAACTTGGGAAAATGTTTATAAACATGAAAATGAACATGTTACAAAAAGAAATTTTCAAATTGCACTTCTCAATTGTGAAAACTCATCATTTACAAACTAGGTCAAAGTATGAAATGTCAATACACTTGTTTTTGATATTTTGACTTAAACAAAGTTTTAAAAACTCTTGTATGGATTTATAGACTAAATAAAAGATGTAAACTAATATTATTTAGTTCATAAATCAATAACACACTGTTTTATCAAAAATACACATATTTTGCAATCTTTCAAAACAATAAACATGATTTCAAATATTGATTTCAATGAAATCATGTCAAGCACATATAAACATGAAACGAATATGAGTGTATACAATTTGTATTCATTTGTTTCATATTTATGTGGCTAAACACATTATTTTCAAAAAAAAACAAAAATGATAAATATGAAACGTGTATGTATGTATATAAACAAGTATAGCTGTTTCATATTTATTTAAACTTGAAAGATATAAAAACCAAAACGTGTATATGTGTAATATTTGAGCTTTAAGCATTAACACACAAAGTCTAATTTCCTAAACTAATATACTCAAGCTATAGATCTTCAATGAGCTTAACTTGGTTGCGAATGAAGCTTGATCTTGAATTTGACTTTGAATTGCAAATGACTTCATTCCGATATTCCGCCAACCACCATTGAATGTCATCGTTAAGGCACAATCCATCCAAGCTCCAACATCGATGTTTGTCTAAAATACCTAATGACAAATACAAACACTAGACAAACGATGTTAGTGATTGTTTATAAATCATCAAAACTAGATTAGATAGTAGGCTCATAAACATGAGACCTAACAAACATTAGAAAACTCCTACTAAAGTTTGATGATTAGTAGATAACCTCTCATAACTTTCAAAATATCACAAGGAGTGATAAGAAAGAAATCCTTTTAAGATTTTATCAAAAGAATCCTCTAAAAGCGTGAACCACAATTTTTAGTGGGAAAAATTTCCTCCTTTGGTTCATGCTCATCTGTTCTGCCAAAATTACATGTTTGTTTGTAAATGTAATTACGAAGTAGCTGAAGTAAAGGAAGTGAAGGCTACTGCTGCTACTCTGAGCAAAAAAAAAAAAAAAAAAAAACATGTTTGTTTCTCTGAAAAACCTACTTCTAATATTTTCATAAACGCTGATATGATGCCTACATGTCATCCCTACATCCGGAAAATAATTTTGCCGCTCAAAGCTAGAATGCAGCCTGCATGTAGGTAAAATATGGATTAATTAGGAAATAAATAAATTTTCTTATTAGTAATTCCTTTATAAGTTAATTCCTAACAATTTTTCATTGCTATCAAAAAAAAAAAAGAGAAAAAAGGGGAATGAAGAATAAGAAGTATTATTTCCACTATTTTAAAAAATATGCAAAACAAATAAAAAAGCATTACTCCCAACACTTCTTATTTTATAAATATAGAAGTTACATTTTGATTTATTCCGTACTTTCAGTATGTCTATCGAAGCAAATAGCCCAGAACAAAAGCCCTCACATTTGCATAAGTCAACAAATATTCTCACACTTGGAAAATTCAATATGAATATCTTTAGGGGGTGTTTGGTTGCATTGTTTTTGAGAAATGTTTTCTCAAAAAGTACAAACAATGGTATTTTTGTAATTAAGAGATTTCTATAGATTTCTATAAACTGTGTTTGGCTCAAAAAAGATTTACAGGAATGTTTTCTATAAAGTACAGAAAAGTACCAAATTTTATAGAAATTGATTTCCTTCAAAAATGGGCGGAAATCTCTTGGAAATCTGACGCATTCATTATTTAAATAATAAAACTCATTAACACATTTCTATAAAGTTCTCACTTTTCTATATAATTGGGGTTGTTTGGTTACATTTCTATAAATTATAAGAAATGTTGCTATTTTCCCAAAAGTTATGAGTTATTTTTTGTTTTGAACCAAACAAGCAAAATACAAAAAATAAGAAAATTTGTACTTTTTAACTTCTCAAAACTTTTCCTATAATTTTTTTAAGAAATACAAGGAAATAAAATTTTGGGTGGAAAACATTTCCTATAATTTATAGAAATGTAACCAAACACCCCCTTATTCTTGGAAAAAATCAACGGAAATACTCTTTTACTTGAAAATTCAATGGAAATGCTCTCATACTTGGAAAAATCAATGAAACCTCTTACGTGCCTAGAAAATCTAAAAAAATGAAAATAAATTATCCCTTCACTTGAAATTAAGGAATGAGATCTCACAAATAAGGCACAAAAGCATTGGACCTGGCATGGTTCAAGTTAAATTCACCAAACAATCTCGGCCCATCCCGACCCGACTCAACCCGCATGATTCAGCACTTAGCCCTAGCAGTTAGGGGTGGCAACACTACAAGAAATTACATCTTTAACGAAGGGATTTCCCTTCGTTAAAGAAATGAAAACATTCGTTATTGTATGCTAACGACGGGGAAAAATCCCTTCGTCACCCGTCGTTGAAGCCTTCTTCGCTAAAGGGTCACGAAGGGATATACTACCCGTCGTTATAGAGTGTTTAACGACGGAACATATTACCGTCATTAATATCAGTGACGGGGATATTTTTCCTTCGTTACCATCAGCGACGGGATATTTTCCCGTCGTTACCATTAGTTACGGGTATATTTTCCCGTCGTTACCATTAGTTACGGGGATATTTTTCCATCGTTGAAGACTAATTAATGACGGTTGGATACCGTCGTAAAAGACCTCATAATGGGTAATTAGTAACCCATCAACGACGGTGATTTTCCTTCGTTGATGAACAAAATACGGTTTATAAAACCGCCATTGTAGACTACAAATTTCTAATATACACTAATAATAATTTTTCCATTCATAGGCAACTATCATATTATTCTCAACCTAACACTAAGATTCACAACAAAAATATATTAAAAATACTCAATAATAAATAAGAGGAAAATTAAAAATTTTATTCATTAATAACATCAATAAATAAAATTCCACCATCCTCAAATATTCAATACTAATAACAAGAGTTAATATCCTAATTGTTCCAAAGAAAAATACATGAAACTATCTAAAACAAATTAAAATAAAAGTTTGGGGAAGACACATTCTTTCATCTCTAATAATCGTCGCCAAAAGAAGACTCGAGCTACCCCCTCCTAATCTTGCATGGGTAGCCTGAAAAAATTTAAAAAAAATCACATAATTAAGAAATATCAATTAAGCAAATATTATCTTATTAAGTAAAAATCATATTTTTTAGTTCATGTAGTCAATCATAAAAGTATATAAGAGATTTTACAAAAAATAATTACCTAGTCCTGCACATGTTCTCAGGTTTAAGGAGTCAATGAAGGTGATTGCCTAAAAAAAGTTCTTGCATAGCTTTCACTTGTGACTCCAACTCAGACATCCTTTGTTGTTGTTGCTCCTGCTCATCTAAGCGTTGTTGAAGCATCTTGTTCTTTCTCTTTTCTTATATAACTAGTGCTTCCCGATCAGATCGACTAGGGAGCGGTCCTCTTAAATCTTTTAAAGTACTCCCGCCATCAAATACAGTGATGTGACCATGAGATTGCTTCCCCCAGATTTTCTCAACTATCTCAATGTCAAAAAGTGAAAGGTTTGCTTGTTTGACTTGAACAATTTCATCCTATAAAAATCAAATTCATATGTTAGTACTATATAATGCATCATTATCAAACTTAAGCACATATTCTACTTACATATTTATCTTGATCCCCAGTATCTAGTATTTCATTAGCTTTCTTTCGAGTTTCATGAAATAGTTTTGCCACATCAGGTGGATTTTCTGACTTGCCACCCTTATTCAAATATTAAGTAAAAATGAGTACAACATCAAACCAAAAAACAAAGTAGTTTTAAATAAATAGGAAATTAGTTTTGAATGTATACCAATTCTCACGCAATTTGTCAAAACGGTTTGATGTCCGTGTGGTTGAGCATCTTTCTTTTGCCTCTGTTAAGTGTATTTTATTGGCTTGCTTTCTACATATCAAGATTAAAATATAATTTCAACAATTCAATAATATACATGGAACAAAATTAATAAAATTAGGAGATTAATACCTAAAATTTTGAAGAAAAATAATGTTCATTAACTAGCCAATCCTAGTCATCAACACTCACTTTTGTAGGTTTATTTCTAAGTGCAACTTGCAATGAATTTTCTTTCACATATTTTCTGTGCATGTCACCACGCTACTTATTCCACAAATCGCGCAAGTGTCTCATTACTGACTATCTCTTTTGCTCCATGTCCTCGGCATCAAATTTATCCTATATCAAGTTTGAATCAAAATTTAATTTATAAAATTAAAAACCAAATGCAAAAAATTATTTTTCAATGTACCTTAATGGATGCCCACATATGATCTTTAATTTGTTGTGGTATTTTGGCCCAATTCTCAACAGCTACTGGGCAAATATTTCTATCACGAATAATAATTCCAAGATATCGTGAAAATTCTGGTTCAATAGCTCTATTCTGATAAAAAGTAATGATCTTTTCTCCCCATGTGACAAATTATTCAACTTTAGACACTTATTACTACCACGAGGTGAATTTTTCTTCTTTTGAGAATTATCAACTGCCTACATCATATCATATGTTAGAAACAAGATATAAATTAAAAAATTTGATAAAAATATTCCTTCTTGTAATTAAAACTTTGGGAAACACACTTAAAGTCTTCATTTGTACCATCTGACTAGATACTAAACAAATCGACCATTCTGTTCAACGTTGTTCAACATATTACTTTGAGAACTTACCAAATCAGAGACAAATTGCGAGCAAACAACATGAAAACAGACTTGTCAAACAATCATACTATTCTCTAGGAAACCCATCAAAGGCACTTCAAGCAGGAGAAAACTCTTAAAATTGTGATTTATAAGCAAGTACGACCACAAAGCCAAATTATACATGCAACTGATATAGAAATCAACAAAATAAGACACAATTGATGATGAAGACAAGAATAGAACATACCAAAACCACGACCAGGCTTTCGGTTGCAAATTTCACAATGCCATACATCCTGCAAATCGTATGTAAATAGTCAGCAAAATTCACATGAAAATCATAACAATACCAAATAGAAAATTAAATCTTTAGAGATACTATAGTTGTAGCACTTTTCAAGCAAAACAAATCAGGAATAATAAGAGAAAAATTAAATCCATTTCCATTATATGCAGGCAATTGACATTCATATACCTATGGGAAAACCCCAGTCGTCTGTCGGCCACTTCCGTATAGAGAAACACATCAAAACATACCTGGCGAGGAAAATTGATGCAGTTAGTTCAACTGTTGATTAGAAGCTAGTTTGGTGATGACGTCTATCATTTTCCTCTGAAAGCAGCAGCACTGAAATTTCAAGAGCAATCTTGGCCACTTCATCCATTGATGATATGATGAACTCATCTCCGTCAAGCCATCTTTTACGTACAGTACTGTGAACCTAGAGTAGATGCATTTCCAGAAGTTAAGAAACAAAGAAAATAACATTTCGAAATATGAAATTTCAACTTTTCACCAAATACAGATAAGAAGGCAAGACCAACCTTCCCAGAATCACTAGGATTTTTAGCATAAATGAGATGGGGAGGAGGACCTGCTACAATTCCAGGTTCCTTTTCTGCACTAAGAATAAGTTCCGGTCTGATTTCAACTTTCACGAGGTGTCTAATATTGTAGAAGTCAAGGATATAATTTAGGGCATCGCAAACAATAGCACTTGATCCAGAAAGACCTGTCTGAAAAATTAATAGAACATGCTTTTTGCTGTGAGGACAATCATAAAGAATTGATGGTTAAAGAGCGAAATGAAGAAAAAACAAAGGTTAACTTTAAAAGAAAACATGTATGTATCAGATCCATCAATAACTATCATCGTTGCTAAGTAAAGAATCCAAGCAAACATAACAGCAATGATAGCAATCTTACGTCCAAAGCTGTAAGCGGGGGAAAAAATCTTGCCTAAAATGTACATCAGACATCGCACATATTAAAAATCCACCTCATAATAGCAGTCCAATCTAATTAAAACAAAGATCCACCTAAGTACCTCTTATATATTTTCCATAGTATTAGGATCTCAAAATTGACTATGATAATATACTTTTCCTTTTGACTAAGTCCCAGGCAAGTATTACTACTATAAATTCTATAATGCAAAGTTATATTCCCACCATACTGCAGAAAGCATAATGTCCTCCATTTAACTCGCAACGTATAGTGAGGCACATAGGAAAAAGAATCAGCACGATGCAGTTTCAACTTTCAACATATAAAGTTTATATGAGTTTTAAAACAAAAGCGGTATAAAATGGGATTGTTGGGAACTAATTATGGTATGCGACAACCCCTGTTGCTTCTATAAAGCATTAATTCTTCATGAGACTTCTTCCACATAGACAATTATATATTATTACTATTATTGAAAGAACCTGGCCTCTTGGTCTTAATATTTTGGTGTTCTACCCCCATGTCACAATTTTAGAAAATTCCAAGAACAACAAAGATATTTAAGAACAACAAAGGTATAAAATGGGATTGTTTCAACACCAGGTCATATATTTTGAGCTACAAACAATGCCTTCAATCTACGTAAACATTACGACTTTCATAAATTTATTTAAGATTTGAAATTAATTATTCAAAACATTACAACTTTCATAAACTTATTTAAGATCTAAACTTGATTAACAGAACCTGATATTTGCGAGTAAATTGACTTAAATCTATACAAATCAAGTAGATATTTCCATATGGTAGCGAAAATTTTGATTCAAGAAATTAAGCACAACAAAGATAATTGATTCCCAAATTAAATAAAAATGTGTTTCTTGAATTACCTGATGAAAGAACAAAAGACGAAGAACAAGAATTGTGGACGAAGAAACCAAATATTCAAGCAATTTAATATTTTGAACGAATTTAATATTTCCTATCATCAATAAAATCTTTTACTTACCAAAAAAAGATCGACTGCAGCGAGGAGAAGGCCAAACGGGTGATTAGGTTTTTGAGGGAAAGGGGGATTATGGTTAGGGTTTTCACCAATGAGAAGGAGGGAGCGATAGAGCTTCGAGCGGCGGCGACAACAATGTCCAATCGAGCGGTCGGCGAGGACGACAACGAGAGGAGCTCGAATCAAGGAAGAGAGCTCCGACAATGATGAACTAGGGCTTTTAGGGGAGAGGAGGTGGCGGCGAGAGAGCTTCGACGATGACGGCGACGACGATGACGATGACGACGGCGACGAGAGGAGGAGGGCGGCGCTGGTTTTAGCAAGAGAGATGGAGAGAAGTAGAGAGGGAGAGAGATCGAATTTTTTTAGGGAAAATAGAATTTGGGGTGGGGCGGGCTCCCTCCGGATTTTTTTTGGGAAGACCCAATGGTTCCTAACACCCGTTAGGCCTGTCCCTATTTGTACTAGTGTTAATTCGGGTTTTGGGTTTTAGTTGGAGCTTCGGGTTTGGTTATGGGATTTGTTAATAGCAATAGGTTAATTTCTACCCAATTATGATTAGGTGTTCCATCAATGAATGTAATGGACCCCTTTATTTTTAAGGAGACCCAATAACGACGGTAGTAGGATCAAATCAACGAAGGGATTAGAAATCCGTTATCCCATATCACATTATTTCTCTATTATTTGAAATCACTCCACGAAGGGTTTAAAACCCGTCGTTATTATATGCCCATTAATGACGGTCAACTAGTCCCTTTACTAATTTTAGTCGTTAAATAGTAGATTTCTTGTAGTGCAATTTATTTTATGAACCATCAACCGTATTCGACCCTGACCTGTTTATAATGGATATTGGTCAAGTTATATGGGTCGGATCATAAATGGATCAACCCGAATAGGCTCGTTTATTAGATTGGTTAATTAGGGTTGCCCCAGACTGACCCGTTTATTACACATATATGAAATGGGTGGAACAGATGGACTTAAAACTCTGAGGGGGGTTATTGGTTGGGACAAGTTGGGGTTAAGTGGGATAATTGTTCCAATGGAACAATTTTATCCCTATGGGATATTTTGAATGGTGTAAAGTGAGATAATTTAGGATAATAGGATAATTTGAAACTTTGATTTGACTATTCATATGGGATAATTGATGATGTAACACCTTATTAAAGTACAAAATTTATCGATCAATTAAGTCTAAATTAATTTACCTAATTGGTTTATCATATTATTTGGTATGTTATTATAATATAATATATTATTTTACTTTATACTAAACTATAATATATTATATTATAATTACTAATTAATTATAACTAGATTTAATATTATTAATTATTATATAACATATTATAATAATATAATATATTATAATAATATGATGTATTATATAATAATTGATATAATATATATACAATATATTTAATATAATATTTCAATAATATAATATTTAATCAAATATTATAATATTTTGTTTAATTCAATATAACATTATTTAAAATATTATATTACTATTAAAAAAATTAATATTTTCTTTTATTTTATGATAATTATTATAATTTAAATAGAATAGTTGATGACATGGATCCTTATTAAAATATAATTTTTATAATAACCGTAATATACTATTAATATGTTCAATATTCTAAACTAAAAAATATTTTAAATAATATATTATATTATATTAATTTTATATATACTATCATATTTTAATATATAGTAATTTATTATAATTTTTATTATTGTAATAAAATATTAGTTAATATTATAACTACCAAAATATTGATAATATATATAAAACTATTAATTAATATAATAAAGTATAATAGAAAATAGTAAATTATTATATTATAAATTATATTATAATATAATTAATATATTATTATATTAAATATATAAAATGATATTATAATACAATATTTTTTATCATAAAAATACTACAGCAATATTTTTATTCTAACTAATAAAATATATACTAAATAATGTAAAGTAATATTATAATAATATAATACTAATATTGTAATATATAAAATATTATTAATCAATATATAATAATGATATATAATAATGTTATATTAGATAATATTATATAGTATTTTATTATCTTACGTTATAATATCATTTTATAATATAATATAATTAAAATATATTATATATTATAATACAATTAATATATATTAGATATTTAGTAAATTAGTGCTTTAAAATTATCCTACTTTCTTCATGATTGTCCCAAAGTTAAGAATGAGGTAATTTTAGAGCTTGGGATAAAAAGTTTGTATAAAAGTGAGATAATTTCAGAAAAAAGTGAAGTTAATTGTCCAAATCTCATTGTCTCAATGAATAACATTTTAAAGTAAAATCTCAATCCCATTATCCCAACGAATAACAACATAAAGTCCTAAAAATTATCCCACCTACCCCCAAATTACACCAAACAATAACCCGCTAAGGGGGAAAAAAGCATCAGACTCTCATCCCCAAACCCCTCGACTCTCATCTCCAAAAGTCCTAGACTTATACAGAGGTGAGCGGCGGTGGGTGGCGGCGAGCGGTGAGCAGAGGAGAGTGGTGGTGAGCGGAAGCAAGCGGCGACGGTGAGAGCTTTCTCAACAACAGAGTATTTGGTGGTGATCTCTGTAGCTCTTTAGATATTCAACTTAAAACCCTAATTTTCGATTCAAACGAAGAGTATTATAGTATGAAATTGAATTGAGATTTGGCCCATTGCTTGTTTGTTGCTCCACTTTTCTTTTGTTTTAGTTTTCATTTGAATTTCAATTTCATCCTAAAGTTCTAATTTGGCAGTTTTATATCCCCATTGCGTTAATTAGATAATTTGATGCCCAAACGCTAATTGGAATCAAACAGCAACTTATCTAGTATGAATTGAATAAATTGGTTCTACTTCATAATTTGAATTGGGGTTTAATCCATACTTTGCTTCGTTGCAACAACTTTTATTTATTTTAGAGTTATTCGCAACTTAGTGCTCATCTTGTTGGCGGAAAAACCGTCTGCCAAGATGTAATGAGTTTATGTCAATTTTCTTTTGTTAAATGATGTTATCTCCCATTGGAGACAACTGTCACGTGTCCTGGGTGATGAAGATCTTGAGGAGGGAAAAGGAAATGTAGAGGATTCTTTTTTGATGAGAAATGTAGTAACGATAAACGGGTTATTCAGGTTACAGAGGTAAGGTCGGATGACCCGTTTAATAAATAGGCCGGGTAACATTGACCTATTTATTAAACGGGTAGGTGCGGGTTAAGTTTATATAGGTGCAATTATGACCCGACCCGAAGCCTTTGCCACCCCCTACTAGCCCCCATCAGAGCCAGCGTAAAATTCTCTCTTGCCTTCACGCCTAAAACCCTAAACGCCCCCAACCCGAAACCCTCACCTCAATCTCTCGAATTCAGGTACTTTTGTTTTCTTAATTATTCGAGATTTAATCAATCTCATAGGTTCAATTCGTAGTACTTCGCTATTTTTTGTTAATTTCTCCATTATTGTTCGTGTTTTGCAATAGTTTGTAAGGATCGAGATGGGTGCGAAAGCGAAGAAGGCGTTGAAGAAGAACCTAAAGAAGGCTGTTTCTCTTCGTACGAATGAGCCTACTGATTTTTTGGTATTTTTAAACATTAAAACTCTTGTTTTTGGGGGGTCTTGGATTTGTTTCTGTTTAATTTATTTTTTCATGCATTTGTAAATTTTTATGTAGCCGTTAGAAGGGGGTCCAGGCCAAAGAATACCTGAAGAACCTGTGGAGAATACGGCGACTGTTTTGTACATTGGCCGTATACCTCATGGGTTTTATGAGGAGCAAATCGAAGGTGATTTGAATTAGTGTTAATTTTATTATTGTTAATGTTCACATTTTTATTCGCTTTTTAACCTACACTCTATTTGGTGTAGGCTTCTTTAAGCAATTTGGCAAGATCAAGAGATTCAGGATTGCGAGAAACCGAAAGGTGTCTTTTTTTACTTGCTGCTTTCTTTTGTTTCCTAGAAATGCTTGTTATGGTATGTTAATAACTGTGGGATGTGAATTTAATAAAATATCTGCTTTGCTACTACGGTGTTTATGATGAAGGCTGTAAAATCAGTGTTGTTGTTGTTGTTGTTGTTGTTATTTTTGCTCTTGTTGTTGTGTATTTATCTTATTAAGTAAGATATATGTAAGGCCATCAAACTTATTGTTTTCTTTTAAATGGATAAGATAATTTTATTCTAAAGTTATCTTGGGTACCGGAGTTAATATGGATATTGCCTAATTCTTCCTAGGTTGCTTCTGTTATGATGTTATGATCAGAGGTGCATTAGTCAATGTTCTCTTTGCCCTTTTTTCGTACTTTCCTTTTTAACATTTAAAATCATGGTTTATTTGCATCTGTAGACAAGCACACAGGCTTGATTTAGATGTTGATTTTGCCAGTTTTATTCGAACATTAAGCTAGAACAACACTTTATTATGGGTTTTTGCACATCTCTTATTTGATAGCTATATACCTTTTCACATCTCTTAGTTCATAACTGTTATTAAGGACTTCCTCTTTTTCCCCCTTTTGGAGATTACTCTCACCTGGAATTAACATATTTCCAAAGTTGGTGGCAACAGTTGAAGTGAAGTGCTTATTTGTGGCGGTTTCTTATGCCGGGTGATGGAAACTTGGCATGGCTCATAAGTAGGGTCTAATTTGTGGTTGAGCTTTAAGACGGAGAATTTGATAAAGACATACTGTGTTTGAACTCCCAAGTTTGATGCATGATATGGTGTTCGAATCTTCATGTTTTAGAATGCAGTACTTCGTGCGATATATTGTGTCCTAAGTTAGTCACAGTTAGTCTTTTGGCTACCTTTTCAAACAAAGATACGGTTTTTCAAGCTTGCTGCTCACTTCTCTCTTTGAATAATAGGCATGTGGATGGGTTGTTCCATATCTATCTACCTTGGTTGCAGTTCTTTTGCGTCCTATTACTTTGAAATTTCTTTATAAGTGCATTTACATTTACATGTTGGAAATTCTAAGCAGGTTTTTAAAGTAACATATGCTTCTTTTGGTTGATATAAAAGTATAGAATGTGAGTCCTTTTAGAAGATAATATGCTTGAAACAGGATTATTCTAGTAAAGAACCTCTGTTCATGTTCCAATGGTATTAGTGATGAAATGCATATTGAGGAAAAAAGTAACTTTATATTATCGACACCCTATTTGTTTTATTATTACCATATCATTTGGACTAGACTATCTGTTGTTTGGGACTATGATTTCCATTTGCTTAGTTATTAGTTGACTGAAAAAAGCAGCAGTTATATTGTTCTGCTCTATGATGAATTTCTTTTCACTGATTGGCAGACTGGAAAGTCAAAGCACTTCGGATTCATTGAGTTTGAGAACCCAGAGGTACGTGATTTTATATGTAATTGGAGTTTTATCTTTTTAACTCTTTTCAAATTTGTGGAGTATATTCTGGAAATTGTAATCTGCAGGTAGCCAAGGTTGTAGCTGATGAGATTAACGGTTACCTACTATTTGAGCACAATCTTCAAGTGAAGCTTATGCCTCCAGAACGTGTTCATCCAAAGTTGTAAGTTTGAAATTCATATTCTAAAGAACCTATTCATGTGATATAGCCAATTAATATGGTAGCGAGTAGTGTATATCAGCATGTTATGGTCAAATAAGAAGACATGAAAATTCTTGAAGATGCAAATTTAAATTAATGAGCTCCGTTATGCTTATGATGGAATATCATCTTTTATGTGTCAAGGAGTCAGAAATATATTGGATATAGACAATGTTGTAAATAGCGGCCAATAGCGGGGCTATAGCGGCGCGAATAGCGGTCGCGGCCCTTCAGCGCTACGCGTAGGGGTTTCGCAGCTGGCTTAAGCGGGAAAATCCGCTATTCATTCGAATAGCACGTAAAAACAGATTTTAGCGGGTTAAAAGCAGGTTTTCGCGGTTAAAAGTGGATTTTCGCGGTTAAAAGCGGATTTTTGTTGTTAAAAGCGGGTTCTATCACACATATTATGATGCTATATTTCTTGAATTTCTTCATAGTTTCATTCATACAACAAGCTTATTAATTGTTATTTATTGATAATACAAGAAATTTACAACTAATTGAATTTTTAGATTTTTTTATGAATTTTCTTATTATTTAGGATATTTAAATATATTTAAATTTGACCGCTATTTGACTGTGCGCTATTTGTCGCGATTTCGCCGCAATAGCCCGATATAGCCTTAGCGGTACCTCGCCGCGACGCGCCGCAATCCGCTATCAGCAACCTTGGATATAGAATTCGTTCAGTGTGCTTTTGGCCTCTTGCTAACGGTTTGCAGTAGAAATGTCTTTAGACGATAAACAAAAGTTATAGACAACAAGAAAAATGATCAACATATAGCAGTGTCATTAGACCTATCAGAAAGTGACCAAGCCTCTCTAAGGTGTTATTAATATATCTAATCAGTATTATTGATATATCTAATCAGTATTACTAATCCTTTGCTGATAACAATACATAATATTAAATAAGGTTCTAAGATTTTGGCCCCCTAAAGAATCTGTAATTTGAAACAGGTTTGCTAAAATACGGTATTGTAATATAGGTCCCCAATTTTTTTAAGTTACACCACATATGTCCACATTGGTGGTTTCTATTTAAATCAAACTCAGGTTAGGTTAACTAGCCCTGAAAATGTTAACCCATCTGAGTTATCCCCCTCCACCCCACCCTCTCCACCCAAAAGAGGGGGGGGGGGGGGG
>BQKN01061402.1:0-25380 GCA_022839385.1 Asparagus kiusianus | reverse complement strand
GGGGGGGGGGGGGGGGGACAGACATTGGAGCAGCAGCAACATCAGCTGTGAAGTGTGAACATAGTGTGAATAACAAACGGACGTTTGTTGATTACAGAGTAAAAGGACAGAGTTTATATAGGATAAATTAAACAAATTTGGGGGGGGGGGGGGGCCTTGTTCTATAATATCATTTTCTTGGGGACCTATTTCCCATGTAGGCATCTTTTTTTAGGACCAATATCTAATAACTTCCATAAGTATATCAGCTATGCAACAAAAATTCATCAGAACTTGAGTGTTGACAAAGCTGTTCACTGAAATGTTGCACTGTTATTTTCTCAAAATGCCTCCTTTTTTATGCAAAACCATCTTTTATTAATTTATTTTGATTGTAGTTGCTTTTGGTCCGTTTTCCCTTGAATGGCAGCCACTAAGTGCTAACTATTGATACTAGATTAAACATGTTTTATTTTTGTTTTAGTTCGATTCAACTTACAGCGTTTCCAAATGATTGGTCAATCTGCTTGGATTCTAATGTATTACTTTGTCTCCTATATAGTAAACATATATTGAATAATTGAATATGTTATTGATTAGTATTTACTTGCTAGCTACTGGTTATGACCCTTTATGGCATTTATCTCTATACTTTAGTACTTTGGTTTTTAAATGTTAGTTATGAAACTAGGTCATTAATTGCTGTACGATATGTTTTTTTTCTTATTCTATAACTTTTTGTAGCCTTCTGCCGTGTATAGATGTATTTATGCGTTTTTATGTTTCATGCATCTCGTTTTTTTAATTTATTCTTCAACTTTTTCTTTATTTCGGTTCTTTCCTCTTTCCTTTAATTATTTCATTGATGGATTGCTTTTTTCCTGCCTTCTTCTCATTATAATATAAGATAAATTTATATTACTTCAGGTCTGATATATGAAAAGAATGAAGAGATTAGTCTAAATTGTAGTGTTGTATTAGCCATTAACAAAATAACACATGGAGAATGCATATAAATTGTGATTTCCACATGGAAGGGCATAGATGAGAATGTTATGCATAGCAATTTGGAAGGATCAATATATCTATTTATCTCCTGCCTCCTGGTTATCCTCGTCCATAGGAGATTGTGGGGGCACTGGATTATAGTCTTAGCAATATATATGTGATGTTTGCTGGTTTACACAATGAATATTAGTGCACTGCAAAAAGAATAATGTCTTGAAGGAATAAACCTTGAGAACCAACTTCACAGTTCACCCGTAGAATTTGGCATGTAAACAGTCATGTGTTTGTTTACAAGTGTTTGCCTGCAAGATATAATTCTTTGGTTTTTTGGGTTTTATTCCTTTTTTTGCGTGGGGGTGGGTGGGGGGGGGGAGCGTTGTATGTCAAAACTCATTGATGTTACTGGATGAACAATCTAAGGAATTTGCTACATGTAGATTCATTTCTTTAAGCAACAGTAATATGCGTGTTGCAGACCATATAATAAACTATGTGATCACTGTTAATTTGATAAAACTTAAAAGGAGAAAAAAGGATACGTGTAGCTGAATCTCAGAAATTTAAAGAAAGCCTTTATGCTATTGTAGTTGTGAAATTTATAAAACTCTGTTGAGGATGTTTTATTTTTTTTTTCTTTGTAGATGGGTTGGAGCAAATCGGAAATTCAGCCCATTGAATTCAAGGGAAATTGAGCGCAAGCGTCATAACAAGGTAAAAGAAGTTTTCAGCAATAACGTTAATTTGAGATTTTGAATGGAGTATTTTGGTTGTATCATTGGTTTGCTATCATTTCAGGAAAGAACCCTTGCTGAACATCAGAAAATGGTAAAAGGAATTTTGAAACGAGATGAGAAGAGGCGTAAGCGGATTGAAGCAGCTGGCATTGACTATGAATGCCCAGAACTGGTAAGCAGAAATCATTCTCTGTTGAGTGTGGCTTTAGAACAAATATAACTTCCATTTCTTATGATTGAAGTGCTCTACAGAAGTGTGAAAAAGAATTCTTGATCTACTAAACTATGTCACATGCTTGCATTTTCAAGTTAAATAGTACACAACGGTTTTTTGGGATTTTCAGCATTTAAGGCTTCAACAGATACTTAGACCTAAAGTTACAATCAAGCCTTTCTTCTAATAGCAATTCTTAGAAAACGTAGTTGCAAATTAGGGCCTGTTTGGTTGGTTTACCAAAAAAACATGAAATCAATTTCATGACCTGAAACCATTTTTTGGAGTTTTCAGTGGTTTACTTGGAAATGACTTTTTAATTTTTGGTTCACCATGAAATCAACTCTTGAAATGGGTTTCCATCTTTCCTCTGGTTTGGATGGAACATAGAATAATCACATTAACAAATGAGATTTCTTATATATTTTGTGAATATTATTAGGACATTAAACAAACCCAAATGGAACAGAGGAAGAGTCATAACAACCTACCCGTAACAATCTACTTACTGCAGCAACCTTTGAGAACATATTTGCTCAGTCTGAATCAAACGAATGGTTTCTACAGCATCAACAAAATAATTGGGAACGGACAAAACACCAACAGAATCAATCTATATCTTTGACCTAAAACAAAACATATCAATGAAATCCTCAACACTCTTAACTGGCAACTTTCTCATACGGTCATACCCATAAAAAGTTATCATAAACTCATCAATAATTTCACAGGACCCCCTTAGTCAGCAGAAGAATCACCCAAGGAAAATTATAGAAAGCTACCCAAGGATTAGAAAATTTCAGAAAGGAACTTCATTTCTCCGATCATAGAAATTTTACATAACCCCCTTTCAATCTTGCCCAAGTGAACTAAGAGCATAGAGGCACAGCGGGATCTTAAGCATTGAGACGGCAGAGTAGTGAGAACCCCTTTCAATTTTGCCCCAAATTAAGCTCTAGGTTTTTCCAATGGAGGCGGCAAAGTGGTGGAAGAGGGAAAATTTTGAGAGAGGGCGGTGAGTGTAATAACCCTAAGCCTTTTCTTCTTCGCAAGAAAAGAGACGCAAACTATGTAATTTTTTATTCGTAAATTTTTTTATCTGATCCATTTCGGACGTTTCAACCCTGAAATGGGTTTCATGAATTTGGAGATGTGGCAGGCCTTTTCAAAGGCCCATTTACATAAATTAGCAAATCAGCCAAACTGAGGAAAGATAAACATTTTTTGCATTTGATTTCCATGGATGACGTGGACTCATAGAAACCTATTTCATACCCTTTTTTAAGCAAATAAAAACAGCCCCTTAAATGCAACAAGGTCTTGTGCAGCTGCACAAAAGAGAAGAAAAAACAATTGCTCGAGCCAGTTTGAGACAAGGATTTTCAGTTAACTGTTTAAATAAACTGGTCGTAGCTTTTAGATCAAGTAGATGATATTAATTTCAATAGTATAATAACAAGTTCTTGAAGTCGGAAATAACCATTGCTTATGCTGTGTTCTCTGTTTGTGACACAGGTGGGCGAGAAACAGCCTGCTCCAAAGAAAATCAAGTTTACTGATTGAAGATGAAGCCTAGAAGATTATTGTCAAAGGACTGGGATTTTTCTTTTTTAAATCTCCACGACAATCTTTTGCATACAGTCCTCGTAATGCGGAGAAATTTGGGATGATGATGTTTCTAACTTAAAAATCTCTTTATATGTAGCATTTAAAGACTTAAACTTGACTAAGAAAATTGAGACGTTCGCAAGTTCTTGAAGGAAAATTGAATGATCGTGTTGATATTTAAGCATCTATGCAAGTTTTGTTCCCTCCCTCCCTTTTAATTGACAGTTGTTAGTCTTGTTTTTTTATTCTAAACTTCTCCAATATTTCCAAGTCATCTTTACCAGGTGGAACATAGATCCTATCAGGACACCCTGCATGTTAGGCTAGTGTTCGGAGTCATCAAGGAGCAACGAGATCTCCAAACTGCCTGCATATCTCCATCAGTATGACTTAGAACATTCTGCTTAGAACGTTCTGCTCGCATATGGTTGTTCTCTAGAATTTGTGCACTACCAGGTGAGTGCACTGTATTTATGGACTTGGTGAGGATTTGAAGCATGGGATTCACAAAACGAACCTGAAAGGTATATAGGGCGTCAAGGTTCTTCTGCAATACTTCAAGGTCCTTCAATAATGATGAGTGGTGGTTGAAATTGATGGCCAAACCTGATCTTGTTTGGTTCTGTTGGGTTTCTTACTATTTATTAATTCCTGTGGTGGACTAGATCAAGTTTCTGGTCGCATTCTCTGCAGATTTCAGCGAGTCTTGTGGGTTGATATGGACTGGTAATTACTGACCGTCGTTTTTACTTTTTATTTTCCTGTTTGGTGCTTTTGTATTGCCTGCCGGCCACCAGCATGTTGGTACAGTTGCACCTAAAACCATTTTTTTTTTCTTTTCTTGATTGATGTTGATACTTGATCATAAAATTTGGGTAAATTGCACCATACCCCCAAGAACCTCTCAGTGTTTTGCTGTAAACCCCCAATAGCTTGCAAAATTGCACTAAAATCCCAATAGCTTTTGGAATTGCAGGAAACACTGAAAGTTCTTGGGGCGTTTTTAGTGTAACTTACCCTATAATTTTTAAAATTTTTTTTTTCAGTTTGATGAAAACGTTGAACGATACAACTTGAGTTTATACCCTTTGCTAATTCGTTTCCTAAATCACAACGTTAGCAAGATGGTACCTTAATGCAGTTGGAGTAGGGGTGGCAATTTAAAACCCGACCCATCAACCCGACCCGACCCGACCCGTTTATAATGGGTATGGGTTGAATTACATGGGTCGGGTTATAAACGGGTCAACCCAAATTTACCCATTTATTAAACGGGTCAGCCAGCTGACCCGCCAGCTGACCCGTATTTACCCATTTATCAAACACCGACCCAGCAATCCTTTGTAACTTCGTCTCTCATAAACACACAAACGCGCTGTTTGGGGAGAAAAAAAAAAGAAGAGAACCCTAGATTTCCCATCACGCTCAAGCGGCGAGCGGCAGCGATCGGAGAGCGGCGACAAACGAGCGGCGGTGAGTGGCGGAGAGCGGCGGCAAGCGTCGATCGGCGAGCAGCAGCGAGTGGCGAGCGGTGGAAAACGGCGAGTACTGCAATTTGTGAGTCAAATGAGCGGTGTTTGCTTCTCTTTCCTAAAGTTTCGCAGGAGGCAAACTTTCTCGATTGCTTCGATTTCAAGTGAGTTCATATCTCGATCCTGAGCTTTTACGAGTTTTGATTAGGATTTATGTTTTATTCTGTTATGGAGATCGATTTGGTTGTTTCTTTACGTTTTGTTGGATTAGATGATTGAGGAATTGGATTGTTTGAATTTGCCCTTTTGTTTTAGCAGTTTATTCGATCGATTCGATTGGTTTAGAAATTGTTTATAGTTAAATTTTATTGGGCAGAAATTGGTTAATATTTTGAGTAATTAGTGATTTTGACTGCCAATTGCTTGCGTTTTGTATGAGTTAATCTTGCTGTTAATAATAGTTTGATCTCTTTTAATTTGATAGGCTGTGCTATTATTACTGAGACTACAGAGTACAAAGATTAACCTTTTGAGATGCTTCTGACATCTGAGCTTGAGGTTTGACGATATACTACCTCTTATAAAATGGATTTTTCACTGTTTTTTTTCCTAGCTAAAATGGATTTTTCACTGTCAATATCGCTATATTTCCCTCTGCCATTGACATCTCTTCAAATCTTTTATCTCCTCAAACGAACATGTCCTTTGATATCATCTGTTTATCCTAAGATGTTTGATTTATGCCATTGTGTATGATGATAAGTTTGTACAAAGTTTAACTTATAGTGAATGTTGAGTAGTTATTGCTAGAGGACCTGCTGTTTTTATCTCTGCAGGTACTCGATCACAAAAGCCTTCTGCATTGCTTTAACATTGACATTCTTCGACGTCTTTGATGTTCATGTATTTTGGCCTATTCTCGTAGTCTACTTTTCTGGGATATTTGCTATCACAATGAAGGGTTGCATACGTCACATGATGACATACAAATACCTTCCTTTTTCTACTGGACAGCAGGTATTTGAAGCTTCTTGTGAGTCCTGCTCTCTGTTTTATTCTTCGCTTTAGTGGTATAATATGTTTTAACGTTGGCCTTGTTTACCTTCAGCAGCACTATGGGAAGAAACCAGCATCAACTGAGGATGAAACCATTCCCATGACTTGAACTTACTAGTAAGTGTAGCATGTAAGTATCTTGCAATGAAAGTTTCCTCCTGCCGTATTTTGGAGTAATACTGAAAAAAGTGTGAAAATTTTCAAATTCCGATAACAATGCGTAGTCACTGAGTGACATGCATATAGGCCTCCAACCCTAGATTATCAACATCACCTGAATCATAGCTAGCAGCCTAAATGTGCGTCATATCAGTGACACACCAACCAAGAGTGTAGGGAGGCACAACAACCATGTTTACTCTTTTAAAAAGATCTTTGTATCAGTTAATAATACGATTTCAGTGACCTGCAAAAAAAGGAATGACCGTTGAGTTGAGTTTCAATAGCATGAACATACATTGAGAGGAGAGAGCATAGTTGAATTGCTTGCAAAAAGGAAAACAGACACGGGCGGATCCACCCTCAACATGTGTTGCATTGGATGTCAGATATAACAGGATTTCAGAATACAGATGGAGTATAGGCCTTAGTATGACAGTGTAGAATCATGAAATGATTAGGATGGAGAATATCACGGAAGAAATACAGCTAATAGAAATCATTTGTTGTCAGCTTGATATAAGATTTTTCTTATATGTTGTCTACCTGTGATCTTGGCGGGTGTTTTGGATCTACACATATTTCACATGCTTGATTCGTGAATATATATTCATTCTAACTTGTTTGATTTGTGAACTGGATGAATGCAGTTTATCTTCATTTCATGTTCACAGGATTAAAACACAAAGCCACTTAGCCACATGTTGTGGGATAAATAAAATCATTTGTAACTAAAATTTATGTCTAAAGTTAGCCTTACATTGTTATATTTCAGGCAATTATTGATCCCCGAGTAGCTAAAAAAAGATTTGTCTATAAGCAGTGATGAAATTGTGGCCTATAGTAGAACTTTTTTCATTGATAGTCTAACTTTTTCATTTCATGTTTGGATGAGATGTTTATATGAGTATTTATAGTCTGTTAGATGAATTTTTTTTCTCAATTAAATAGGAGAATACATGCATTAACATCATAATTGATTTTCTTTCACTGTAAACATATGTTAGAATTTACAGGGATCGGTTTGACTCATTGTAGGTGTTGTTTTAGTGAGCAGCTAACCTCAATCGTCTTCCCTTCCTTCCCATTGTGGGATATGGCGTATATTTTCAGTACGCATTGAGGACATTCTACTATCATCTCATAGTCCTATTGTTTTACAGTTCTAGGAAACTGGCATTGGCTTCCATAAAAATTCTCTCCTCAATCTTTGCAGGCAACAGAGGATCCGGCCGCACTCCACTAAACTGGGAATCATGCTCTGCCATTGCCCTCGCCGCCGCCAAGGGCATCGCCTTCACTCTGAGAATGGATTTTTTGACTCAAATTTGGAGATGGCTCAGTTAAATTTTTTGTAAACTGTAATTGCATTTTTTGTAAATTTGGAGATGGGACGGTTAATTTTTTTGTAAATTGTAATTGCATTTTTTGTAAATTTGGAGATGGACTATGATAATGGCAATCAAGTTCCTAACTATTTTGTTGTAAACTTGTCTATATTCTCTTTATTTACTTGTGTTAAATTTTGTGTTGCTAGTTATTAGTTTAGATTATTGAGCAAAATCAATGTATTTTTGTTTGTCGATATTTGCAATTCGTTGAAGTACATTTAAATACTGAGTATGTCTTTGAAATAACTTCATGTTGTAAGTGGTGATAGTTTTTGTCTAAAGAGCTTGCAAGAGTTGTGTACGTATAAATTTTTTTACTAGTTATATGTGTTAGGATATGTTTTGTATTTGATAAACGGGTCATTTGAGTTATATGGGTCGGGTTGGGTAACCCGTTTAATAATCGGGTCGGGTCACATTGACCCATTTATTAAACGGGTTGGGTCGGGTCACACTTATACGGGTCGGGTCAAATTTTATATGGGTCGGGTCGGGTCGGGTCGACCCGTTTGCCAATTTAGTTGGAGGTCCATCATTGACCTTAGTTTTTGCATCACCCAAGCACCATGCCTACAGAAAATAGATGATCTAACTGCTAATGCTCACCGTTTCCAATAAATGTAAGATACGTCGTCAATGTTTGATGTTGCATCACCATGGTGCTTACATTGCGTAACTAGCTTGGCTATCTTGATTAATGTAGAAATCTCCATCTGTGGACGTTGCTTGATGACTACGTTTTTACTCTTGTTGGATCGGATGATTCAAGCCCTCTTGTTGCAACTTGCTTATCATTTATGAATGGTTACTCTCAAAGTTTTTTTTTAAGTATAAACCACACAATTTGTGTTGTAGAAAATAGAAACGTTGACTGTTGTGAAAATGACCACCGCTTCAGGCCCCCTATTTTCTAACGAGTGGGGGAACGAAATGCTTTGGCGCGAGTCTCGTGACTTTTTCCTTTCTCAGCGTCAAGAGTTGTGGGGAGACTTCCAAAGTTTTATAATCCTCACCCAATTAAAAGCTATAATTGTTTTTGGAAGTTTCCTTGGTTAGTGTTCCTTTGGTTTTCATTATGGAGCCATTCAAAAAAATTATGAAGCAATAGAAGAGGACGTGGGCAACTGTAGAGCTAGATGCCTCGAGAATGAGTAAAGAACACGGAGAATATTTATTGATAAAAGAAAAAGCGCAAAGAAGGGAATTTTTGTTTTATTAAACCAAATTGTCATTTAATAAAAAAAAACCAAGTTGTCATCCAATTGCAAGGGATGAAGGGATCAGGTGACAAAATTTATTAGTTTTCAAATATCTTGAATTTAAGTTGACTCGTAATAAATCTGTATGCATTGCGTATTGATTAAAAATTTTCCTAATCTAACTTGCGACATACATGATCTCCTACAATTAAAAATAAGCTTGCTTTACAAAAATATTATATTTAATTTAATTAGCATAGAGCTGCAATGAATCTGAGCAGAAAGTTCTTTTTAAAATGTATTTTTATCAAAGTGAAAATATCAAATAATTTTTGAGAGAAATAAAATTTATCTCTTGTTATGGTGTTTTTAATCACCTAAGTGCAACCCTTTGCTGGCAACGGACATGTGTACTTCTGCATGCAATGTCTCAATCAAATTGGTGGCCCAAGACCAACAACGGTTTCAACTTAATCAACTCGTCGAGTGGACATTCATTCACGTCGACTCGAAAGACGGTACTAGTCGATCCTCTCGCCGAAGACGACGGGAAACGAGCCCACTCGGCCAGCTATTCGACGCCTCACGAGGACAACTCGAAAGACGTTACTTCTCGGTGAAGCTAAAAAACAACTTTAGCCTCAAGCCTCTCCCACCGATAACGTGTCAGCATCACATTTAATGCTGGGCAGACGCCATCATGCCTCTTGCCCCGATAGTCTTCATGACTCATCGGACCACGTAGGCACCGTCATACTTCCGATCACTTCTCGTTTTATGCTGAGGTGATCTCTCCTCCAGTTGCTAACCGACACCTATAAAGCAAGCGCTAATGCAGCCGTCAGCTCATACTTCTTCACTGCCATCTTGTGTGATCCGCCACAATGACGGTTCTGTCCTTTTGAAATCACTATAAATATATGTACTATTCTAACATAAAAAAGGTTCACAAAATCTGATCTTCTAAGATAGATCGGTAAATTATGTTGCACACACGAGAAATCTCACAGTTCTTCACTTTCCCCACTCAAGCCCACCGGCTGATTTGATCGTCGGAGGAACCATGGGAGAATCAGTCCCCATTCTCTCACGAGTTTCTATATGTGCAGACTTTTCAGCCACTCAGCTCAGAACTGGATATTCGGCGAAGGAAGCGCCCCCGTCATTAACTTTGCCCCTATCCAACCACGGATGCGATCACTTAACATCAACATTTTCATATTTAAAAATGAGTTTATATTTTGAATATGGTTTCTTAGGATGCATGCGTATACCTAACAAATATATCAATTTATCTTTTAGTATTATGAGTAAATTAGGGCTTATCCGCAGCTAACATGGTAGAATTTCATGGCTTCGATTATGATCTAAATATCTTAATGACCTGAGCTATAAAAATATGAGTGTAGTGTATACACATCAATATTAATAAATCACTAATATTCAGTGGCGGAGCTTAGTTGTTCTTTGGGGGGGCGATCGCCCTCCCTTCGTTTCAAAATTTTTTTGATGTATTATATATATATTTCTTATAATTTTAAATTAGTGTTATTTTGCCCCTCTAATATTTTGAAGTTTCAACTGGAATATTTTGTCCTCGACGCCCGCAATGATCCAAAATTGAGAAGTCTTTCAACTATTTCCGAGTTACGCGTGGCATTGGCTGAAACTAAAAAGAGAAGTGAATATTTTCTTGTTGACCGCTTAATTCGCCTTGTTCTAACTCTTCCGGTGTCTACAGCTACTACCGAGCGAGCATTTTCTGCCGTGAAAATTGTAAAAACAAGGCTCCGCAACAAGATGGAAGACACATTCTTAGCAGATAATTTAGTTATGTATATCGAGAAAGAGATTGTTCAAGAAATTGATACTGATTCTGTGATTGATTATTTTAAGAAGATGAAAACTCGGCGTGCAAAGTTTTAGATGTTTATATAACATTGAATTGGTGATTATTTTGAATGAATTAAATATTTATGAGTTTATTATGTAACTTCGCCCCCCCCCCAAATTATTTTTTCAATCTCCGCCACTGCTAATATTGTTTTTATTAGTCAGAATTTCATACACAAGATTCAAACCATGTAAAACCCGCTCGTGATCCGGCGCATAACACGTGATTCATGCGTGCGTTACCGGAGCTGAATCTGAAGGGCGCTCGTAAACTCCCGCATAAACCTCATCCTATGCGGCCATTGCGGTGGTGGGCTCTCACTATAAATACGACGAGATTTTCTCCTCTCTTTCCCCCCCTCCTCTCTCTGCTCTCCACGCGTCTTGGGATTTTCGACTTCGCTCCAAAATCCTCCCTTTTTCTCTTCTCCCCGCCGGCGATTAGAATTTGCAATCCAACTCTTGAATCAAATCTCAGGATCTTTTTGATCTCGGCTCCAGATTTGATTTTTTTATTATTATATTTGATCCAGGTTTCTTTTTTTTTTTTTTGCTTGCTTCGCGAGTCGTTTATTGAATCCGTGATAGGATTTCTGATTTCATTTCACCTGCTGGAGTTTAGTACTGAGATTTGATTTTTTGGTCGGATCGGATCACTCAATCCGAACTACTGTTCTCGGACTGAGATTTGATTTGGTAGGATCGGATTCCTCAATCCGAACTACTGTGCTATTGAATGAATCTGCTTTCTTTCAAATTTTGTTGAATTTGTTGTTAAAATTGGAAGGCTGAGGAGATCCGAATCACCGAGTAAATGGTGAATTGCCGGAGTTTGATCGAATTCTGCAGAGCCTTTGAGCACCAAAGAAACATGCCCAAATCCAACTCATCAAGAAAAGGAACCAGATCCCTGAGCCCGTTCTCCCACCCATTCTGCGAGCACTCCCCTTTCGCAGCCATCGACATTGTCATCCTCCTCCTCGCCCTTGTCGCCCTTGGGGTGTTAACCTTTCCCTACTTCAAACTCATTCTCCGAGAGTTCCTCGAGATCCTTCCTCCCACCCTGGAACTCATTGGAGAAGTAATTTTGAATGCGCCCATCGCTTATGTAGCCGGGTTGGTTCTTGTCTTTGTTTCCGCCGTCGCTGCTTGGGAGATTCTTGATCATAAAAGTCGAAAATGCGGGAATCCTGGCTGCAAAGGGCTACGAAGGGCGGTTGAGTTTGATATCCAGCTTGAGTCCGAGGAGTGTGCCAAGTGCTTGCCGTCTGGGTCGAAAGAGGGTTTAGGGGTTCGCCCCTTGGGATTAGGGGAGGATCATAAAGAACTTGAAGCTGAGCTCAAGAAAATGGCGCCGCCCAACGGACGGACTGTTCTGATATGTAGGGCTCCTTGCGGTTGTCCCGCGGGGAGAATGGAGGTTTGGGGTCATAAGAAAGTTCGGAGAGTCAAGAAATAGTTATGCTTTTTGTCTTGGCTCTACAATAGTTATGAACATCATCAAATAAGTGGCATTCAATGTCACGTGTAATAAGTTATAAACTTAACATCAGATTGGAATATTACTAGATATCGTTTCCTTGGATGGTGTTGCAGTTTTTTTACCTGTAGATGAAGGATCATGGCGGCCGTCAGTTCTGGTATGATGTTTTGTTTTTTAGATTGCTTTCATCATTTAGAGCATATCAGTCTTCCCTTATATCTTAACCATTGCAGAATAAATTATTTTTGTAGGGGATATAGTTATTATTTGGTTTCATAAGGAAGTTCTAGCATACACATCCTTATTAGTAACCATTTCTCACTAGTAGAAAACAGGGCATTGGCGTCGGGGAAATCCGTCACCAATGCCTCAAAATCCGTCACCAATACATATTGGTGACGGGAATGCATCCGTCGCCAATAAGTATTGGCGACGGGTTTCCCCGTCGTCAATACTTATCGCCAATACTTATTGGCGACGGACGACTATTGGCGACGGATTTCTTTGGCAACGGGAGACTTCCATGGTCTTACTTGTTTTTTTTGGTGTCCCGTGCATTGCTAACTGAGAGTAACTTTACGTTTACGGGGTTTTACTTCCATGGTCTTAATTGTTCCTTCTGTTTAAAAACTTACATGTCATGTCATTTTATATGGTTATCTTAAATGCAATATCCAACTATTTATCGGGGGATGTTTACTTCCCGCATGCTAGAAATATTGTTGTTTTTAGGGAATTAGAATGTTGAATTATTAGCGTATCAGCTTTGATATTTCAGCTTTGATTCTGTCTAGTCACCTATATTCGTATTAATTATTAGCAATATTAGCCATTTTGGAGGAATCGTCTGTTTTTATGATTCTCTGTGTGTTGTTATGTGGTCAAAATGGTGACGACTTAATTTCAATAGGAATACAAAGCAGGAATTATGCTAGATTATGATATTGCAACAATGTTCTTATCTTTATTAGATATATTCATAGACTTGACGTGATTTTGCTTTATGTTGCATCTTAAAAGCAATATTTAGCTTATTGCTGTATCGTGTAATAGACAATGAAAATGAGCTCATTGCCAAATCTGTTGTTGCCGCTGCATAATGAGGAAAACTGCATCTAGATTTGTAATTGACACAGAACTTCAACTAAGTGTTAAGATCATACCAGTCACTTCAGCTTGTTCTACTAAATATAACTCTCTTAAACATCCTTCTATCATACATCACTTATTTGCTGCGTTGAGTAAAAGTGTTTCTAGCAGTTCTCATGCAACCGATTGCTGTGATACATTATATACTTCAAAAATAACAATTAGCGTGGAATTTAGGTAATGACCTGTTTTCTTCACGCATCAGCTTTTCTCTTAGACGGCTGAACATTCCTAGCTCCAGCTAAGGCCATTCAAGTCGAGCTTTTTGCAATTTTGGACGGCGTCATCACCATCATGGGTATTGAGATCTAGCTGCGTTGTTATGCATGACATTCCAAACCCATTGCACTCCTTTCCACGCTCTTGTTTGATTGCAAGCCTTTTGCTATTTGGCTCTTCAAAGTTATGCCGCTCTTCTCTTTCCCTACGACATTGCTCAGAAATGCTCCCACTGCCTTCTTTTTCTCTTTGGGATGTAATGTTCATTGATAAAATACTAGGATCTCTCGGGACTGAGAAAATCGTCCTTTCTGGTTCTTTCACTATTGTTGAAGAAAACATCTTTTGGTCATTCAAGTCTTCACACCATGCAGATTGAGACTGGTCAAGCCGCATGTCATCTCCCGTTTGTTGTGTGTAGAGGGGTGGGTTTCCATGAAATGCTCTCAACCCTATACTTATATTGTGTATTTCTTGGTCCTTCTGTGATCCTTCACATGAGGTTAGGCAACTATCAATTGAACAATCTGCAAGTTGGGCTTGGTGTGGTTGCAGCGTGTGTAAACTTGAAATTTCCTCCACACCAGGAAACGCACTGCTAAAACATTCATTTGAAACTTTGGAGACAAGTTCCGACAGTTGCACTTTGGCAGCCTCGAGTCCTGCAGAACCCAAGTTTTGCTTCCCCAAAGTCTCTTGGGCTTTCTCCAGCACTGATTGTAAATATTTTCCCTGCGCCTCTATTCTCAGCTGCAAGTGTCTTTGCACCTGTCAATATCAAAAATGTTTTATTTTTCAGTTAGGGAACTGTGAGTTTTTTTTGTCGATAGAATTGAACGAACTAAATGTTAGAAATTCTGCAACACTTATTGTGAGTCTCTGGAAACATAATTACATTAAATTTATTGAAAATCTTGTCAAATAATCTACTCGAACAAAAGTTTGACTATCTAAACCGAAGAGCTAAATGGGATATTCCTATATGTATTTAGATGTCAATTCAGATGAATTGGGATTATTCAGTTCCTCACTAAATCCAATATGGGTTTCTAATGGAAACAGCCAAACAGGAAAACATAGCTTTGGTTCACGAGTCATGACTAAAAGAAAGCATTCTGGTGTCCCAATTCTTTTGAAACTGTTTTACTCCCGTTTTGTTAACCTGAAAAGGTGACTTCAATGGCTTACCTCAAGCTGTTCGTGAAGCCTTCTTTGCACTTCAATTTGCATCTGAAGTGCCTCATTGATGTGAATGGTCCTGAGGTTCAGACGTACATTGTTTATTCCAACTTTGATATTCAATTTTAAAAAAAAATTTATTATATTGATTCTTACTTGTTTGGCTGGACTCCCATGTTCATGTTGCCTGCGAGCCCATTGTCTTCAGGTATCCTATCTGCTACTTGAGCACAACCTACAGCTGAAACCAAGAATCCATATTATACCACATGCATTATCCACTGAAGAAAATGAAATTCAGAGAGCTTCTTACCATTCTTTGGGGACCCAGTATTAGCCTGAGACTGTAGATTTTTACCAAGTCTGTACTTCTGCAAGCGAATAGTCAATTTAGTAACCTGTTAACGAAACTGATAATAACTTCAGAGCAAGGATTTGATATTATTAGCCTATTAGTACCTGAAGATGACTTTTTAGATGATAAAGAGTTAATCCTGGGATTCCCATGAGCCTCATTACTGTTTTGGGAGTCGCCTCTGCAAAATGAGGATTTTCAAATTAGTAACATTATGTCTTTAGTTTGTCACTCAGCCAAAGCATGCTTTTGGATCTGTGCTTTCCATCTCCTTTATATACTTACTATCTGCTCCTCCAAGCTGATTTACTGCCTCAATAAATCGTTCATGGAGCTCTGGGGTCCATTTCAATCTCGGCTTAGCATCAGTCGAGAGAACGAGTCCTGACTCTCCTTGTACAGTTCCTCCTTGTAGAAATAAATGTCTTTCTGAAGGAAAAGCTGTCCGTGAAGAAACTAAATTGTTGCTACCTTGATGGTGATGATGATTGTACATTTTCCCTGCACATGGAAAGACAACCATATCAGAGTCGGCTAAAATTAGCATGTTAAACTCAAAGTGACACGGGGAAGAATGATCTTACCTATGATTTAACTCTTCCCTTTTCTTGTTTGCTATCTTTATCCACGTAAAATCTGCGCCTCTTACGCCTTAATTTGCTTCTATGCTGTCAGCTGACGGTTTCTGGAAAACCAAGACTTGGGTATCTTTATGTCCTAAATGCTCATATTGCCTATAAAATGAACTAAAGCTTCTCAGCCTTCACTTCACGATGGTGAGGTTGTATTCGAGCTCTCTTTATAAGGAAGTTTGAAGAATCTTTGAAACGGAACACTCAACCTAATCCAATCTTCCCAGGAACTCAAAAAGAGATCTTGTCCTTCTCACTTTAGGTATCTGTGGACCCCTCACCTGCAACTTTTTACTGTCAATTCTCAGGCCAAACACTTCCATTCTTATTCTGCACTGAAGTCTTTTTAGCAGAGCAGCTTTCACCTGTCATTTATGTGGAGGAATAGGTCCATCGAAATCCCTTCTTTTCATGAATTGGTCCCTGAAAGTAAAAGAAGGAACCTTATTCTCTTGAAGAGAATTTTTGTGAGCTAAAGGCTGTCATCTGATGGCTTCATAGCTTGCAAAAGTACCAGATTCTGAAGCTGTTCGTAAGAATTCAGCGCTTGGGTCCCTAGCACGTGGAAACATTGTTTTGTTTCTGAACTGGAATGGGCTCGTCTGGGGTTGATTCATGATGCTTAGAGGATCCTGATCAAGGTCCAGAGCAATATAAGTTAATGCAATGGGTATAGATTCTGCATTGGGACCACGAGATAGGAGTGGATTAGAACTCAGGCATTTCAGGTTTTTAGTTGCTGATAGGAAAAGGTTTGAAGAATCCATTGACTGGATGCATTCGAGAAACAGAATTAGATACATCTTTTAAAAACAGAAATATTGTTCTTTGAGTTGATGCTCTCTTGGGAATGCCATAAAGCAAGGAATGGAATATAGAATGAGCATGTGATTCTCTTTTGTCTCCTCTGTCAAGTTTGGTACTTATTCAACTAGGCTGAAGAAAAGAAGGGAAGGGAACCCACAGCCTATCATTGCCGAGAAGTTAGAATTTTCCCACTTGGGTTTAGACTGTCTAACAATATTGAAGAGGAATAGTGTACTTGTTTTCATACTTCCTCTTGTGTTTAGGACCACTTGTCCTTCGTTAGCTTTGTTTGGGTATCTGTCGGTGTTCCATATATAAACCCATATGTCCGACTAATGTTTTCGTCTACTTCAAATATATATTGGCTGCATAATTATATTTGTCTGAGCACATTTCTGTACTTCTTTGTATGCAGGGTCTGAGATTGGGACATGAGAATATTCTGCTTATATATGCTTTCTCCACCCACTTTACTTGTGAGCTTTTTACATGTGTAACTGTAAGGTATTCATCAGTAACATATTACTTTCGTGGATTCATTTCAGGTTCTTGGTTTTGGTACTTGTTTAGAGAATTTAGAGAAAGAAGGTAAACCAGTATTACAGGGTAATGACTTGCCCTTAAACCACCATATCGAGAACTGCATGTTGTTTAATGTTCAGCCCTATGACATACATGCATGTTTGTGTGTATATATGTTTGTACGTAGATATGCATATATTTATCTGCATCATATGCGTGTAGTATGTATAAGAAACAAATGCATATCCTTGCATGTTTATGCTAATTTTATGCGCAAGTTACCAGTTATGCTTGGGAGCTTGAAGGAATGACAATAAGTAAAGCAGCTAAGACCACACACCTTGTATTGTTTTCTGTGGTGAAGCATATCCTGCAAAGATTAGATATATGCTCCTGATTACGAAGAGACATTGAAATGATAATTTCGATTAATAGATGCTTTGTGTCTGTTCCACCAGTTTAAGTGCGACCAACTAGCCCAAATGCACATCTTGATATTTTTATATTCCAGGCCTGATATGATTCTCTTGAATTGTAAACAAAGAGTACGAGATTGGCACAAATATGTTCCTTATCACAACATACCACATTTGGGGTCATGGCGAATATCTCACTAGCAGGAGCTTCATTTAATATGCAACAGTTATGTCCAAGTGTTCAGAGCTCCTATCATGTGCTGATGTTTCTATATCACTCATTATCGCATATGTTCGCTGCCTCTTCCTCCATGGAAACAATCATATGTTGATAAATTCTCACCTTGAGCAAAGCTGAAGGAATCTGTGTCCTCCAAGGAAAAGAATATTTTGTAAGGAGTTCATGTCTATTTTACTCCTTTTCTCCGCTCAATACTGGAGTTCATGTTTCTGGTGAGACACTGTGCATATGCATTGTTTTACAGTGTTCATTATTGTTGAAATCTATTGCGGAAAATGAAATTAATATATTTATATGCAGAGAAACACTTCCACAGTGATCATAATAAAAAACCATATGCTTGTTAAATTGCTACACCTAGAAATACTTGCGTAAGAAGGTGGCTCTTTTTGTTATGCAATAGAAATGCGGTTTGTTTTAACTGTTAATTGTCATTATAATTATTAGTAGCATTGTTTTATTATACTGTACAGTAGTCTGTTGCAGAAAACAAAAAGTTTCGCAAAATGATTTATATGAACTTCGTTTTGAGGGAGAAGAAATGCAAGAATTCATGCCCTTAATTTGCCTTATATGAACTTCACCTTCTTTTAATCTTTTTAAAATTATTTGTTTCTTGTTATAGTTTCTTTTATTCCTTTCTTTTCTTTCTGGTATCGAATATGGACGTGGAGCGTGATGACTTGCTCTTATACATTAGCCTGTGCTTTAGGAGTATTCTTATTCCTATTCTTCTTATATTCTTTATAAGAAATTTGATATTGTTGAATTTTATTTTGCTATCATAGCCAAAATACTTGGAAAAAAGGGTGGTGAGGATTGGGAATCCATATTTCATGCGCATGGAATTAGGATTTTGGAATCTCAAATCGGTAGGCGCCCACTATAAAATAAAATAAAAAGGCAAAAAAGGGAGAAATTAAATCAAAAGAAGCATCTATCCGTTGCTATTGATGCTTTCTTTTGAACCTACTTGGTCAAAAACTGTAGGCTTATTCTTTGCCCCTAGCAACAAAAGATGAGTTGCCATATCTCAAACTTGATAGGCTGAAATAACTCACTAAAGAGCCACTCTAATTATCATCATTCAGCTCAAGGGCTCTTTATCTATCTACGTGTGTTCAGATTTTGAGTTGGACATTTCTCTTTTGCTTGGTCTAGTTTGAAACATGTGATTAAAAGCACTATAGTTTTCTCTCTTTCATTTTCCCACCCTCTTGCAAAGTCAGTAGTCCCATCTCAAGCCTAGGATCCTTAATCAAATTCCTCAATTTACTGGTGATTGTTGACGTAGGACTTGCAAACAATTTTAAGAAGTTTGAGATTATTGGTAGAGTGCTTGCTTGTAATGCGAGAAAAACATATGCTACACGTAAACTTGATTTAATAATTACAGAAATAAATGCACAACACTTAAAAGAGTGTTTCTATGCGGACCATTGAGCAGGGAGCGAGCTCACTGGACCATTATTCTCCTTCATGTTTAATTTATGTTCAATTCATACCTGCTTATAATTTAATGTATGTTCAATTCATATATATGCTTATAACTTTGTACCCAGGAATATAGAATACAGTACGAAGCAAGCAAGGCATACTTTCTACTGTACCATATCTATATTGGATCCAAAGACAAAGGATGAGGAGAAATGATTATGGATTGTCCTGCAATTAGTTGCTACACACCTAGAAGAACTCAATTCTAAGCCTAGATCTAGTTAAAAAAATATAGGGTACGAACTAAATAAACCACATTGGCTCTTCACTTAGTCAGTGTGGGACTAAATGGAGACGCTTCCGCATCTTGGCGCCACCGTTGGATATCTCCATTTTGACTTTGCATTAAACTAGTTTCCAAGAGCACCATGGGACATACGCCGCTCCGATAGGAGACCATGTAGCACAAACCATCCCTTCGCTTTCATTACCATTCGCAAGCGATCTGTGCTATACGGCCTCCCCTCCTATTGGTGTGGTGTATGCCACATTGATGCTCATGGAGCAGTGGCCAAGATTTTTTTTTTTTAAACTTTTTTCTAGCACAAGCCGGCCGAAGCATTTGAAAGCTTCAAATCCCTGACTGAGCACTGCAACCCTCTTTTGTAAAATGTCATATGTTTAGTTCCGTAAAGGAGAAGAATCTTAAGAGGGGGAAAAAAGGAAAAAAAAATGCTTCTAATTTGTTCAAATTCCTGACTGAACACTGCAATCCTCTTTTGTAAATGTGTAATTCTTCTCAAGCATCTGATCCTTCTCTGATTTGTACTTGGTAGGATCTCTCGACAGGAGGTTTTTCTTAATTTGGAGTGTGGATGAAGAATATAACTTATATAGTGGTCACTATGCCAACATTTTTTGTAGTGAAAGCCAATAAAAGGTGAGGGCAGCTTTCGTGCAGCATCTCTTCCCTTGATTAGAGGGAGATTGTGGAACCATATTCAATATTCCCTCCACAAACTAAGGTGATAAGCAGAATACAGATGCAAAAAGCATGCAAAAATGGGAATTACAGTAGCAATATAAGTAACAATATAAGAGAGATCTATATAGGTGTCATAGTTTTAATTTTTATTTTATTTTTTCCTTATTGTAGATAAAGCACCTCTGAAATGACTGAAACCACGGGAGTGATGCGAATGTTCATTAATTCTCACTTTCACTATAAATGGAGAGTTAATATGGATTTGTTAAAGGTATGTGTTGTTTTCCTCTAATATCTAGTTTTTTAGGAGTGATTTTTTCTAGGTCTTTGACAAATGATACCAAAATCAACCTCATCTTCTTCTTTGTAGGAGAAAAAAAAACAGAATAAATATTGGGCGCTACGTGGGCACCAAGGTGGCATAAATTTTAGAAAAAATCTTGAGCTTTCTTAGTTAGTGAAAATGCCTCTAAACTTGTTTCACCAAAATGACATCACTGATGATGATGAAGAAATGGCGAGAAAGTGCAGGAAAACAGCTAAAGAAACGCGCATGCAGACTGGCGGTCGACCGCGAACGTGCACGAAGGTCAGTAGGATTCGGAACTGAAGAAGGTCGATCGCGACGGTCGACCGCAAGGACCCTGTAGCGATTTTACTCTCGGGAAATCAGTACGGTCGACCGCCGCGGTCGACCGCGCCATGACTGTAATCATTTTCACTCTCGGGTTTGTGGTTCGGTCAACCACCGCGGTCGACCGCGAAACCTGCGTGGTCGACCGCAGATACAGTTTGGGCTGGGCTTTGGTTTTTCACCCGGTTCGTTTCTGAGTTGATATATAACCCTAAACCTGATTATTTAGGGTTAAGCAAGGACGATTTTGAGCAGTCTTTTGGAGAGGATTGTTGCATCCAATTGTGGGAGATTTATGAAAGATCTAAAGCTTTGTTTTAGTGTTTGATCGGTGAGATTTGTAACTCTATTTGTATTCTCTTGATTTCTAATAGTAAGAACTCTTCCCTCCTTGCCCCGTGGACGTAGGTAACTTGTGGAACCACATAAATCGTTTGTTCTTGCTGTGATTATGATTTGCTTATTGGTTGTGGTTTATCTCTTAGATTGTTCGTGTCGCTCCTCAAAGCTTTCGCCACGCACAACAATTGGTATCAGAGCTTCAGGCTTGTTCGAATGATTCAGTGAAGATTCTTATCTGAAGAGTTAGATCGACAATATGGGAGAAGCAAGCACATCAGGTTCGTCTCTTACGAAGATGATACATAGTTTGAGCATCAATAACAAGAAGATTGATGTTTCAAAGTTCGACGGCAAGATCAATTTCGGATTGTGGAGGTGTCAGGTGATGGACGCCTTGGATGCACAGAATTTGGAGGAGACTCTTGAGTTGCAAGAGAAACCTGCTGATATGGAAGCTAAGATTTGGAAGAAGATGAATAGTAGGGCGTGTGGAGTTATTCGGTCATGCTTGATGCCGGATCTTATTTATGATGTGATGAACAAGACGTCGGCGAAAAAGATATGAGAAACACTCAATGAAAAGTATCTTACTAAGAGCATTAAGAATCGGCTTCACTTGAAGAAGAGGTTTTACCAGTTCAAGATGAAGAGGGGAGTTTCCATCAGGGAGCATGTTAACAACTTCACGAAGCTACTTTCAGACATGACCAATGTGGATATCATGGTTGAGGATGAAGATAAGGTGATGCTACTTTTGTGTTCGTTGTCCGAGGATGATTATGGTACTTTTGTTCTAACTATAATTAATGGAAGAACTACTATTAGTTACAAGAAGGTGACCTCAGCGTTGGTAAATTATGAGTTGAGAAAGAGTGTTGATGAACCCTTCGAGAAGGCATCAGGAGATGCATTAGTAGTTCATGGCTGGGGTTCAAACCGAAGCAGGAGATCGCAGTCTAGAGGTGCACATCGTGGGATTCGTAGGAATCAGTGTGCTTTTGGTAAAGAGGATGGATATTGAAAAACTGAATGCTCAAAGATGGATCGAGCCGAGAAGAATAAGGAGAAAGTTGTACAAGCTTCAGAGGTGAATGTTGTCAAGTCTAGTGGCAACGATTCGGATTTTTCAGGCTATTCGTTATCCGCACTACCGTCAGTTTGTGATACTGACTCTACGGAGTAGATGTTAGATTCGGGTGCTTCTTACCACGTTTGCCCTAGGAGGGATTAGTTCTCCAACTTTAAGAAGTTAGAAAGAGAGGATATTGTGCTCATGGGTAATGGACATGCATGCTCTATTGGTGGTATTGGTACTGTTCGGATTAGGATGAGTGACGAGATGATGCGAGAGTTAGATGATGTGAGGTTCATTCCGTAGTTGAAGAATAACATCATTTCACTTGGAGCTTTGGAGGCAGCATGCTGTAGGGTAACCTTGGTGGATGCACGCTTGAAGGTCACATTAGGGTCCATGATTGTGATGAAGAGCGTCAGAAGGAGCAATTTGTATTAATTGCTCGGAAGCACGACGATTGATAGGGAGCTGACGACTTCATCAGATTCGGCTAGACTGTAGCATTGTTTGATGCTGGATTATTTGATTGGTAATATCGTGCATAGGCTGTTTAGGAGTGCTTTGACCTGCAGTTTGAAGTCCTGTGAACCCATTGGTATGAGCAAAAAGACCGATGTGGAGTTTGGCACTTCTATCCATCATTCGAGGGGTCTTCTGAGGGGTGTTCATTTAGGCATTCGGGGGCCTTCCAAGGGAGCGTCATTGGGAGGTAATAGATATATGGTTTTCGTAGTTGGGGATTACTCTAGGCATTGGTGAGTTGCAACTAAGTCCCGTTGGTGTGAAGTCCAAGAAGCCCGTAACAGATGGAGGAAGTGTGTTGATAGAAAGGTAACCCGACATTCTGATTATGGTAGGGGTTCTTTCTTACGTTTGTGCCGAGCTCACGGCAATATGAGACACTTTATTGGTGTGGAAACTTTGAGGCGACGAGGCAAGATGGCAGATTTGGGAAGCTGTTCCTTGCTGGAGGAGGATCGACGTTTGATGTCGAGCATTGGCACTAGTGTGCGGGCTACGACATGTTTGGACCATCTTATGTATAGGTTGCCGACTGCTGCATGTAGAGATATGAGATCTGGTGGAGTTGTTTCAGATTTTGGTTACCGTCGGATATTTGGTTACCCAGCATTTGGTCACATCGAGGATGTGAGATTTGATCCGATTGCGTGTTTGGGATTCAGAGGCTTATTTGAGTATCGGTTGGGAGCTTCTGATTTTGTTCTGAGTAGGTATGTCACGTTTGACTCTCGACAGATGGAGAGTATTGATCAGATCGTTAGGACATAGCAACAGGTGGAGGGTGATGCCACTCCACGTTGGGTGGAGTTTACTCCACATACTCCAGATCATACTGCATCATTTGGGATTCCAGCTGATGTGACACAGATTAGAAATCATGTTGATTCGGATGCAGATGATAGGTTGATCGATTCAAGTATAGCTGATAGATGGAGTCTGGATATGACCATTGGTTCATCTTGTTAGACCCTAGAGGGAGGGAGGGGTGATTAGGGTCTTATGCTAATCTAATCCGATTTTATGCTAATTAAAACTAATTAACAAGTTATCCTAGCAAGTATGAAATACAACAAGATATGTGAGCTAGGATAAGCAATATGAAAAATAAGATATATCCTATATGATAAAAATATATACAACAATAAATAAACTAACACAAGGGTGAAATAAACATAAACAAGATAGTGGGTGATATAAATAATGAGCAATGGATAATGGTGACAAGAAATAAAAACATAAGAGAAGTGCGTCAAAGCAAACTCAAACACACGATATGATCATGGAGTTCGGACTTTCCGTCCTACGTCTCCACTCCCCACTCCCGGGGAGAAATCAACTATCACGACCGAGTTTTTTACGCTCACCCGAATAACGTTTACACCTCACAATGTTAGTTTTCAACGCTCACCGATCAACGTTCATAAACACTCATAATGTCGGTTTTCAACGTTCACCGATCAATGTCTACACTCCACACCTCACAATAACAACAAATGATTTTTCTCTAATACAAGGCGAGAACTCAATTAAAGCTCACACTCAATTCTTACAACTCTCACCAATCCAAATATACTATGTATGAAATACAATAAGCTCAAGTGGGTGTGTGTAAACAATGAGTGAAATTAAATCAACTAAACTTAAATATAAATACTAGCTTAATAGAATGATAATCAAACAATACAAAATGTAAAGCTAGATAGAGTTTAGAAAACTTCTCCAATAAATGACAAGAGTGAGAGAGAGATGATTTGAAGCTCAGACACCAAGCGATGATCTCTTCTAGCTCTTGTAAAATTGATTTCACAAAATCAAACTCTTAATTGCTTAAAAGCTTTTAAAACAAACTTAAACCAAACATAAACCCTTGTTTATAACTTTCTTAAACTAGTTTAAAACACTCTCATTGTTACTAAGAGAGTTGAAGGCAATGAGGTATTTATACCCACTCAAAACTTCAGCAAAATCCCCACAAAACTGACCAAAAAGCCCACAGAAAAACACAGCTAGAACTAGTCGTTGGAGTGCAACGGTCATATCGGCGGTCGACCGTGGAAAACTCGCGGCCGACCGCGAGTAGCTAAAAGGCAAAAATGGGCTCTGGAAAGACAAACGGTCGACCGTGATGGTCGACCGCGAAACTCTCTGGACTACATCCGGTCGATCGTTACGGTCGACCACGAGCCATCAAGAAACATACTGAGTCTCTGGACTCAGGGACGGTCGACCGTAACGGTCGACCGCAAACAGATATATGCAATATGACAGGTTTGAAACAGTTTTCTGATTTTAAAACCCTGTTTCAAAATATCAAACAAATTCCAAAAAATATAAAACTTTGGAAAATGATTATAGACATGATAATACACATGTTATAAAAACTGGTTTTCAAAAAAGACCTCTCAAATGTAAAATATCATCATTTTGTAAAAATAGTCCAAAACATAAAAATGTAAACATGTGAATTTTGATATTTTGGCTAAACCATGTTTTGAAACTTTACACAATGATTATATAGATTTAATAAAAGATGTATATGATTATTATTAAGTGCATAAACCAAGAAAATAATATTTTCATAAAATTGCATATTTTGCAAACATTTCAAAAGTAAATATGATTTCATTGAACTAAATAAAATTAATATTGATGAAATCATATATATGCAT
>BQKN01061398.1:0-11021 GCA_022839385.1 Asparagus kiusianus | reverse complement strand
ACCTTAGGTCAACACCGGACAGCGCGTTGTGACAAAAGTCAACACGTGACGACGAAAGTCAACGCGTGACGACAAAAGTCAACCCACGCGGTTCAAAACCCTAAGGTGGACGTCGGTCAACACGTAACCTTAGGTCAACGCCGGACAGCGCGTTGCGTCAAAAGTCAACCCATGCGGTTCAAAACCCTAAGGTAGACGCCGGTCAACGCGTAACCTTGGGTCAACGCCGGATAGCGCGTTGCAACCCACAAAACCCTAAGGTGAACGCCGGTCAACGCGTAACCTTAGGTCAACGCCGGACAGCACGTTGCAACCCAGGCAGATCTAAAACCCTAGGATGAACGCCGGTCAACACGTAACCCTAGGTCAACGCCATTCAGCGCGTTGCAACAAAAAGTCAACCCCCAGTGATTAGAAATCCCAGGTCAACACGATGTGACAGGGATAGTAAGTTCAAAAGTCAACTCAATGACACGAGCCAAACTCAACCTACCAGCTGTAAACTCGAGACTCCGACGACGGCCAGGCGATAAACACAGCGCCGGAACAACTTCGGTTATTCGACAAAGCACCGGATAAACCGAAGATCGAAGAAGCCGAGAGTTGAAGCGAACCACAGGTCCCTTAGGCCGACTGAAGGCTGGACCAATCATATCCAAAGTATTCTGGTCTCTTCTAGAAAGGAAACGAGTCCGAAACACTTTGGAGGGGGTATCTGTAGGCATCAAAAATTGCCGATAGGTCCCCGCACACAGCTCGGTGTCAACAAGCAACGATTGAACATCACTGCCCGATTCACAAGAGTTCAAATGACGTCGGTGAGCGCCTGAAGTGAACCGATGAACTACGTGAGCCAACAAATCTCAGAACAACGGGGACACGGACTGACCGGAAACCCCGCGATCACCGTAATCGGGCCAACACCCGTCGTATCCCGTTCACCATACTGATAATCCAACCAATGGGATCTACAGAGCTCGCCGTTAAAATTCCAACGCATCCGAAATCATTCAAATCCGAGTTCGGACGAAAAGTCAACGGCAGATCAACGGCGGAACAACAGCGGAGCCTCGGACCAGACTGAGACACCCAGGGGTATCCCGGCGAGGTCGAAACACCCGAGGGGTGTCTTGGCAAAACCAAGACACCCCAGGGGTGTCTCGGCCATGACCAAAGACACCCCCTAGGGGTGTCCTCAATTCAGCCCCCTACACCCCCTTGGATTCCTATAAATAGGCCCTTAGGGCCTCTCTTCTCAAGCCCGGATTTTTGGAGAGCTAAAGGGGGAGCTTGGAGAGAAATTTCTGATCTTGTGCATAGCCTTGAGATCTGAAATTCAGGAGCAGAGCGGCGAAACCCTGCCGGAGCGAGGAGTCAACCGTCTTCATTCACCACCTCCTTCTTTTCCTTAGTGTTGCCCCCTTAGCGGTGACACTAAGAAGAGTTAGTGCCTCGTTTAACCGAGACATAAGCTTTACACTTCTGAGATCTCACGCAGATCGACGAAGTTCAGTTTCCATATCCCACGCGGATAGACGAAACTCTGCCGGATTTTCTCGGAACGGATCTTGATCGATCGGCGGTCCACGGATATCTACATCCCCGTCACAGGCCAAAGACCCACGCAAGCAAGCACCGATAAACGGGACTTGTGCTTATTTTCGAGAGGGTTGTAATCTTTGTTTTCATTTTGTTTGTAACAGATTTCAAATTAATGAAAACAGCAACTTTCGACGAAAACACCCCTGCCGTTTTGCACGTCAGTTCGGCTATGACCAGCTATACGTTGGGAACCCTAGCCGTGGTTTGAGGGTTGAAGGAGGACTTGTCGACGGTGTGCGAGCATGGCTGTGGACTATGGCGGGTTGCACCGGGGCCCGCTTTGCTCTTCCCTCTTATAGACGCAAGCCGATGATCACTTCCCTCAGTTGCAAGTGGCTCCTCTCTGCCTATGAATTCCTTGGTGTGAGGAGCCTTTCAGAGTTAGAGTCTGATCGCTCAGTGCAGGCCGCCATGATGGCTGCTCTTAAGGCTGAGGTGGCTCGGAAGCAGAGGAAGAAACGTGGTAAATCCTCTCTCTCTCCAGCAGAGATGATGCAGGATCTCTCCCTATGGATGATGAGGCCGGGACTCCTGAGGGGGAGTTTGTGGATATAGACACCGACCAAGAAGAACTCGGTGCAGGTTTGTCATACCCTTTGACTTCCTTTCATGAATCTGTCTGGTATTCATACACATTATCCTTTCAGGTAGAACCACTAGCGATCATGAGCCACTTACTTCCCATTCCCCGAGCTCAGGGCCTGGAGACCGAGCTGCTACGAATAGTAAGCCTGTGCATGATCAACCTGTGGGTTCCAGGAGAGCTGGTACTTCGAAGAGGAAGAAGACCGCTCACAAACCACCTATCGACCAGCGTCCGTGTGGAGCTGACTTAAGCGACACTGCCGGTGGTGAGGAAGGTAACCTCTTTTGAATATATTTTTGCCGCTTTGGGGTGATTTACTTTTGGGATTCATGATCATCTCTTGCATTTCAGAGATCTTTGAAGAAGGTGAGCTTCCCTCGGATCCGGTATATCCTGAATCCGACCACATGGATTGCTTCATGCAAGAAATGTGCGACGCTCTTCATGATGGCTCTCTAGGTATTGACCTGAACATCGATCTTGAGCCGGCGAGCAGCGTCGAGCCCACCATCCCATATTCAGGTACATCTCCATTCGACGATATCCTCCTTAGTAGTTTTGTGCTTTGCTTCCTCTCTTGCGCATCTTTCCAATATTTTGGTTGTTTTGCAGATGTTGCTAGAGACGAGCTAGCTGAGGATGGAGCCTTTCCAGATGTATGTTTCGGTGAACGGGAGCATGCTCCTGTACTCAGCTTTTCGAGACCCGATGCTGGATTATTGGCCGACATGTTGGCTGAACAGACTTCGGGAAGACCTATGCGACCACTCTTCGGGAGTGATTCATTCACAGGTATATCTCCGATCCCACTTTTCTTTACTTGCCTAAATTTCCATTTTCGCTAATAAAGAAGTGTAACCATAGGACCAGGCGATGTGCCTGATGCTTCTACGGCTTCGGGCGCTTTTCGACCTCCACCGAGTGGTACGACTGATTTGCCCACGGGGTTGATACACACCCCATGACCACTCCTGTCGCTACTTCGGGTTCTGTCGGATCTCAACCCGAGGGGACTTCTGCCGGCATAGGTATACCTCGAACTTCCCCTTCGGGTTTTCTGATTATTTTTTGATAGTCCCTTATCTTCCTGTATTGCTGCTTGCAGGACCTCGTTCCTCTCTTTATGAGCATATCCACGCTCTTCTGGCCGATACTAATCCAGACAGAGACGTTTTTCGCATGGACCTTGGCCTCTTCACCACTTTTTATAACGGCATGATCGAGAGGCTTCTTCACAAAGAGTGCTGTTTCGACCAGTTTAGGCGTTCCTTCTCTCGTCACATGATGATGATGAGGGAAGAAGGACACCCGGAGTTGGCCGACTCTTTCACTGCTGAATTCGCTGTCCTGGAGTCAGAGGTTCGAGAGCTGAGGGAGCTGAAGGCTGGTGGAGCTTTCTCTTTTGCATCTTCTCAGGTGGAGGATAGGTTGACGCAGTGGCGTGACCTGAGATCTTCCATTAGCAGCGAGCTTCGATCACGCGAGCACTCTGTTGCACAGCTGATGGCTAACCTGACGAGGAAGGACACCAGCAGAGCCGAGTTACTCAGCTCCCTAGATTCCACTCGTGCAGAGATAGCTAGGCTGAAGGAGGCCTTGGGACGTGCCGAAGAGTCTGCTGCTATAATCGCCGAGGACCTGGTTGGATTGGAGCGTTCTCGTGAGTGGACGCTCGACAAGCTGGGATCAACATAGGAGGGATTGATGAAGCTACGAACTGAAGCTGCGGAGGTCTTGGGCAGTTCCGAGGATTCTGTCCGAGCTAGCTTGCAGGTGGAGTTCGAGCAGAGCTATATGGACAGGCTCTCCGGTTTAGAGTCTCATATTCTTAGTCGTCAGCTGCCTTCGGGTTGACGAACTTGTTGTTGTATGCTTTTGTCTTGATCTTTTATTAGAGACTCCTTATTTGCTTCTTTTTACATGATGTTTTGGTACACCCCCAGCCCTTAATGCTATGACTTTGAATTCGTAAACTCTATTATTCTTATGGGGAAAAGGGTACCTTGCACCGTGTATTAGGCGATGACTTATCCCTCCTTAGGCTTCGGGATAAAATTCCCCAGGTTTAGACCCTGGTAACTTTTTTTGGTCGGCAAAAGATTTCAAACCGGCAACGCGTGTTAGGCGTTGACTCATCCCTCCTTAGGCTTCGGGATGAAATTCCCCAGGTTTAGACCCTGGTAACTTTTTTCAATCGGTGAAAGATTTTAAACCGGCTATACGTGTTAGGTATAGACTTTGGGATTTTTGGCAAACCCCCAGCCCTCAACGGGTTTGACATACCTTTACCGACTACCGTTTGAATCGGGCTAGCATGCGGATTATCTAAATCCGTTCCGCATGTAACGTTGTGCTAAGAAAATTGCTTCTCTTAGACTTAGTGCTATGATGTTGAATACATAGACTTCGTCTTTCTCACGGGAAAGACTACCCGGCAACGCGTGTTAGGTGCCGACTTCATCTCTGTCTTTTCTAAAAGCAAAGACAGGGGAAAGTGGGAAACTAGAAGTGGGATCTCCACTCCGAGAATCGAAAAGATTCCGATAATCCTAACTGTCGTAAGGTTTGATTATCGAATCAAAAGGTTCAAACGACCCTAACTGTCGTATGGTTTGGTCATTTGACTCTGAAGAGGAAGAATTTTATATTCTATCTTCAGCAGGAGAGGAAACTCAAGGTGGGATCTCCACCCCCAGGATCCAACAGGTGAAACTAGGAGTGGGATCTCCACTCCGAGAATCGAAAAGATTCGGATAATCCTAACTGTCGTAAGGTTTGATTATCGAATCGAAAGGTTCAAACGACCCTAACTGTCGTAAGGTTTGGTCATTTGACTCTGAAAAGGAAGAATTTTATATTCTATCTTCAGCAGGAAAGGAAACTCGGGGTGGGATCTCCACCCCCAGAATCCGACAGGTGAGACTAGGAGTGGGATCTCCACTCCGAGAATCGAAAAGACTCGGATAACCCTAACTGTCGTAAGGTTTGGTTACTCGATTTGAAATTGGACCTCTCGTTCATTGAAGGAATCGAGAAGGGATTTTGGTTGTGGTCCTAACTGTAGTAAGGTTTGACCAAGTGTGAAATTTGAGAACGATCCTAACCGTAGAAGGGTTTGATCGATTGATTTGTGGACCTCTCGTTCTTTGGACGAATCGAGAGGGGAATTTGGCTTTGGTCCTAACTTTAGTAAGGTTTGACCAAGTGGGAATTGTGTGGTGGAGACTATGGGTAGTCAAACATCACAGAAAGTTTCGTGAGGGAGGATCAATCCATCGAATGATTAGATCTCATCTCAGCAAAAGAGTGCTTGTGAGAGTTAGATTCTGACAAACAAGAATATTCGGAATTCGAATATTGACTTCTTGTTCATCAGCGACCGGGTTATCCCTAAGAATACCCCGATGTGGTATTCTTCCGGGAACTTCCCGGTACCTCAATTCTTCTGAGGATACTAAGGATAGTATCTCTTCAGAAATTTGCCATTTATTGGCATCATGAGCCGGTCACCATCTTTGGTGACTAGACGATAGGCGCCGTTCGAGTAGACTGTTTCCACTACGAACGGTCCTTCCCATTTGGGTTCAAATTTGCCTTTCTTCTTGGAATTAAGGATCATAGGGCGTTTCTCGGTTAAGACCAAGTCCCCTTCCTTAAAACTCCTTTGTCGAACTTTTTTGTCGAAGGCTCGAGAAATTCTGGCTTGGTAAAACTCAATATGCTGCTGAGCTTCCAAGCGCTTTTCATCGAGCATCTCGAGTTCTTCAAGGCGTTTCTGATGTTGTTCTTCGGTCATCATCTGGGTTGCAAGAGCGATCCGAAGAGATGGAATTTGAACTTCCAGAGGGAGAACAGCTTCACATCCATACACCAATGAGTATGGGGTGGCGCCAGTCGGTGTACGCACCGTGGTACGATAGGCCCATAGAGCTGCGCTGAGCTTATCATCCCAATCTCGCTTGTTATTTTTCACAAGCTTTGACAAGAGCTTTATGATAGTCTTGTTGAAGGCTTCAGCTAATCCGTTTGCTGTGGGATTATAAGCTGTTGACGAGATGTCCTGAATTTTGAACTTTTCGCAGAACCTTATGAAGGCGTTGCTGATAAATTGAGGACCGTTGTCATGTATGATTCGTCTTGGAACACCATGCCGGTAGATGATATGGTGCTTGATGAATGCGATGACGTTGCTCGTCTTAACTTCTCTGAGTGGAACTGCTTCGGCCCATTTGGAGAAGTAGTCAGTGATCGCCAGGATGAACCGATCACCTTTAACTGAGGGGGGATTTATAGGACCAACAATGTCCATTCCCCAGGTCTCGAACGGCCACGACGTAACCGAAGGATGTAGATGTTCCGGAGGTTGGTGCATGTAATTCACGTGTATCTGACATGCGTGACACTTCCGGGCGTATACGATCGCCTCATGCATCATGAAGGGCCAAAAGTATCCTATTCTCCTGATGCGATCATAAAGCTTGGGACCAGGTTGGTGCGCACCGCACTCTCCTTCATGTGCCTCCTTAAGCACTTCTTCAGCTTCTTTGGTCGATAAGCAACGCAGGAGCATGCCATCATACCCCCTGCGGTAGAGCGTTCGATTCTCCGTATTATAATAGAATCTTGGAGCTCTTCGTCTGATCGACTCTCTCTCCTTCACGTCTTCTGGCAAGATTCCATGTAGGACGTAGTCGATGATGGGGAAACGCCAATCTCGGGGTTCGAATTCAGCCTGAGTTGTGTGCGCCTCCTGAACCTCTTCTTCCTTGTCGTCTTCATCGTGAAGCGGCACTAAGAGTTGGTGAGTTCCTACCGTAACAAATTGCTCTTTTCCGGGAGGCTGCGCCAGAGAAACAGCTAGAGCTGCTAACGCATCTGCGTGGGTGTTCTGCAACCGCGGAACGTGCTCGATGAAGAACCCTTCAAACGACTCCGCTAGCTCCACCGCCATCTTGTGATATGGGATTAGATCCTGACTTCGGACTTCGTACTCCCCTTGGACTTGTTTGACTATCAGTTGAGAATCACCGAAAGCTTCGAGATACTCAACCCCCAGCTCTTTGGCGAAATTGAGTCCTATAATCAGCGCGTTATACTCCGCCACATTATTCGAGCATGGCTCGGTCAATGAGTAGGCTCGAGGCATCACATGTTTTCCCGGGGAAACTAAGACAACTCCAACTCCGGAGGAGACCTTAGAACACCCCGGAGCACTTGTGACATTAGCTGCTCGTGAAGCGCCGTCGAAGTACAAACGCCACACTTGTTGGTGTGAAGTTGCGTTGACTTCGTGGGTTTCATCAGGTAGGTCGTCGTATATCTCGGCGGTGTCCGTAGTTGGGTTAGCTGCCAAGAGATCACAGATAGCTTGCCCTTTCACTGACTTCTGCTGTTTGAAGTGCAGATCGTATTGGGACAAGAGTAAAGCCCACTTCGCTAATCGCCAGCTCATGGAAGCCGGTTGAGTCATGAATACTCGGACCGGGTTAACTTTGGAGATGACATATATGGTCTGTCCGACCAAGTAATGCCGCATCTTTTGGATGGCGAACACTAGAGCCAGGCATTCTCTCTCAATCATAGGATATCGAGATTCAGCGCCTACCATGTAGGCATCAAAAATTGCCGATAGGTCCCCGCACACAGCTCAGTGTTAATGAGCGACGATTGAACGTCACTACCCGGTTCACAAGAGTTCAAATGACGTCGGTGAGCGCCTGAAGTGAACCGACGAACTACGTGAGCCAACAAATCTCAGAACAACGGGGACACGGACTGACCGAAAACCCCGTGGTCACTGCAAATGGACCAACACCCTCTCGGCTCCCGTTGGTCCCACTGATAATCCAACCAATGGGATCTACAAAGCTCTTCGTCAGAATTCCAACGCATCCGAAAGCACTCAAATCCGAGTTCGGACGAAAAGTCAACGGCGGATCAACGGCGGAACACCCGGCAGCACCTCGGACCAAACCGGGGCACCCTGGGACATCTCGGCAGGCTCGAAACACCCGAGGGGTGTCTTGGCAAAGCCAAGACACCCCAGGGGTGTCCTCACACATGGTCCCCCCCTCCTTTTTGGGTGTCCACATGGTTCCCTCTCCTTTTGGCAGCCCACATGGTCCCCCCAAAGGGTGTCTTGGCCTCCTTTTACGGCGAAATGATTTTTGGGGTGTCTCCAAGGTTGTTACACGGCGAAACGCTTTTACGACGAAATGCTTTTACGGCGAAATGCTTTTTGGGGTGTCTCCAAGGTTGTTACACGGCGAAACGCTTTTACGACGAAATGCTTTTACGGCGAAATGCTTTTTGGGCAGCCCCCTAGGCCTCCTTGGTGGCCTATAAATAGACCCCTTGGGTCTCCATTCTCTGGGCCTTGGTTTTGGGAGAGAAATTTCTGATCTTGAGCATTAGCCTTTGAGATCTGAAATTTCGGAGAGGAGCGGCGAAGCCCTGCTGGAGCGAGGAGTCGGAGTATTCAAGAGAGCGGCGAAGCCCTGCCGGATCAAGGATTCTCCTTCACCCCCTTCTCTTTTCCCTTAGTGTTGCCCTATAGCGGTGATACTAAGAAGAGCGAATATCTCAATCATCTGAGGTAGGAGCTGTTGGTTTCCATATCCCCTCGAGGATAGACGAAACTCTGCCGGATTCTTCCGGAAAGGATCTTGATCGATCGGCGGTCCACGGATATCAACATCCCCGTCACAGGCCAAAGACCCACGCAAGCAAGCACCGATAAACGGGACTTGCGTTTATTTTCAAGAGGGTTATAATCTTTGTTTCATTTGTTTGTAACAGATTTCAAATTAATGAAAACAGCAACTTTCGACGAAAACAAGCTGGCGACCACAGTGGGAGCCAACGATCTCGCCGCCGAGATCGTCGTGACGCAACCGGCCTTCAAGATCCGGGTGAACGAAGAGATCGAATACGAGTTCGATCAGAAGAAGTTTGAAGAGTACCTCTCTTCCTCCTCCTCCAGATCCGCATCCCCGATCCGGCGCAAGAAGACATCCTCTTCTAAGAACGTTCGTGGGACTTCCAGCTCCAAGATCCAAGAGCCCGTTGCCGTCGCTGCCTTTGTGCTGTGCAACGTTCCCGCGTCATCAACCTCAAAGGCGACGGATGATGCAACTCCGGTTCTGTCCAAAAGGGCCCGCCAAAGGAGGCGTCAACACCTTGCTCTACAACAAGCCAAAGCAGCTGAATCAACGGACGGGATCCACTACAACGAGGATCTAAAGTCCAGGTACCGCCAGGAGCAACAATGGCAAACCACCAACTCCTCCTCCGAAACTGAAGCGAACGAGTGGATTCGCGTGAAGAGGAATCGCTCCACCCTTGAGGAGCGAATCAAGAAGAGGCGGGCATTGTTCGCACATGCCCGACTTCTCCTAAAGAAGGCGGAGGAAATGCAGAAAGAAGAGACTGTCAAAAAGCCATCCACAAGCAAGGTGGTTTGGTTGCCAAAGCTAAGGTCAGCCCCTCCAACAAAGCTGGGTGGAATTGTCTCCCAAGACTCTCCAAAATCAGCGCCTCGAACACAAGGGGGTGGAGTTGCTGCCCAAGATTTGTCAAAACCAGATCCGGTGCCTCTAACGGAGCTAGGTAACAAAGGGAATCATTCAAAACCCAGGGTTCCTTTGAAGGGTCGCCTCGGTCCCTTACCAGTGAATCGAGGTAGAGTACCCATCAAGGAAAGACTGGGACCATTGAAAGGTCCCCAAGTTGCAAATCAGACTGAGGGTCGAATCAATCCCCCCCAGGAAAGATGATAAAGGGAAAGCCCCTATCACTGACCGCATTGAGTTGCGGGTCGAAGCGCAAGAGCCCGTTCAGTTTCTACGCTCACAAAAGCGTAAACTTGAACGGGCCACTTTTGAGAAAACTAACCAAGTGTTGCATTCCCAAAGGGAAACACACTCATCTTATGATGAGAGTGTCATACCGGGGAGTACACACCAACACTCTATAGGTTGCTCCAGCTTTAAAGCTGATGAGTTGTACTATAGAGCTGGGGGTGTGGGAAAACCCCGGAAGAAATATATGCAGGACATGGAGTCTCACTGCCCGTGCGCCAATATCATCAAAGCGGTGTTGTCGGGATGCTGCTGTGCCCAAACCCCAAAGAGAGTTTCGGTGTTCGAGAGAATTTCCACACCGAGGCGTTCCCACAAGAAGAAGTTCGTCCGCCAAGAGGACGAATATCTAAGGGTAACGGCTAATATGACCGGTAGAGCAAGATCGACGCAACCCTTCAACCGGGACCAGCTTGCCGAGATATCCCGGTGCATGACGCGGTTGCGGTCGGGAGCCATCAGCCGGAAGGACTACCGAAGGGGCTTTCTCTAGAAGAAGAGGTGTCGGATACTGATTCAGACTCCTGCTCGGCCGTAGCGTCCGATGACACGGCATCGAGCGCGGGGCAACCTTGCTCATCGCTTATGATCAGCGCCGAACAAATAACCAAGATACTTGAAGAGGCCCTGGCTAAGCAGAAAGAGGCCTTCAAAATCGAAATGGAAGCGGCCATGCTACGGATGAGGGAAGAGCACGACCAACAAATTCGCGCTCTATCTAATCAGCTCGGTGAATCCAGCCGTCGTAACTGTGCTAACCAAGCAGGTAGCGATTCGGATGTGGATGAACCTCTCAATGCCGAGAACCCTCCGGTTAACCAAAACGCTGGGGGTGGTAATACAGGGGGTGACCCCGTTATCCCACCTTCAATTTGCCCAAGCTCCAGTACGAGCGGGGATGAGAAGATGAAAGATCTCGAGAGCAAAATTAACGCATTAATGTTTGCTCGAGAGGTAAAGAAGATCGGAATTCC
>BQKN01061394.1:197870-245619 GCA_022839385.1 Asparagus kiusianus | reverse complement strand
ATATATATATATATATATATATATATGTATATATGCACACAAAGAAAAAAGTTTGGTTACCCAACACCTTATTTCACTAGAAATTTAATGTTATATTTTCACACACTTATTTTTATAGTTATCGTATTTTGTATTGTTAAATAATGGCAAAGTGTTTTTATATTTGGTTTATAAGATATTTTTGGAATGTATCAAGGGTTTTTATTAGCTTAATATTTAACTTTAATTTTATATATATGCACATAAAGATAAAAAGTTTGGTTACCCAACACCTTATTTCACGAGAAATTTCATGTTATATTTTCACACGCCTATTTTTATACTTATCATATTTTATATTGTGAAATAGTAGCAAAGATTTTTATATTCGGTTTATGAGATATTTTGAAATATAGCAAGGGTTTTTTAGATTATTATTTGGCTTGAAACTTAGCACACATATATTCTTTATAAGTATAAAAGTATACTCATGTTAAAAATATCAAGTAAAAAAATATATTCGTAAAAAGATGATAAAAGATTTACACTCTAAAACTCAAGGCAAAATGGAGTGTGTTTATTAAAAGATGGTCAAAGTCCCACGCTGGTGAATGAAAATTGTGCATATCTTAAAGGTAGCCATTCCGTACTGAACATTAATATATCTAGAGATGTTGTACATCACCCCTCAAATACTATTATTTTTCCTCTTAAAAATCCTATATGGTTGAGGTGATAGGGTGACATTATGGTCCTTACTTCTAAACTTGAGATAATTTAAGTCTTATTCTTGCTCATTATTCTCTTTTGATAATCTAAATTTGTTAAGTAAACTAGTATAATTCCTTTTGCTATTTGTTTCACACACTTTACAATGACATTTATTCATTTTGTGTGTGATTTTTTATATGATTTTTTCTTGTATTTATATGTTTATGATTGAACTTTAATCTCATGCTAATTTTTAAATAAATTACTATATGAATCGGTCTGTATTTCTCTTCCTTACACCTTTAGATGATTTTTATCTAAAATTTTCAAGTATAAAGTATTACTATAGGTGTGTTTTTTATCTTTTTATAATAACAAAAGGAGGGGAAGATTTAGTGTGAAAATTGTTAAATCTAAAAAATTTCTTTGCATGAGTGGAGTTTTTCAACTTAGTGAGTTCTTCAAGTGGTTTCACGTTTTGATTTGCTTTGAAGATTTTTTGAAACACGTGATGCATTGCTTTAGGGGGAGTTGTTACTATTGGCCTTTTTATTTTTGATGATGTTTTAACAAATAGTTTACTACTAATGTTATTTGTCTAGTATTTGTGTTTTTTTATTTATTACAGACAAACAATATGGTCGGAGGTTGGATGGATTACGCCTACACAATCATATACATTGGAGGTTAGAAGGATTGTGCCATAACGATCACATAAAATGGAGGTTAGCGGAATATCAGTATGAAGCCATTTGCAAATCAATTCATATTTAAGATCAAGCTTTATCTGTAAAGTTTACGAAGAAGAGCTTATTGAAGAACTAAACATCTTGGGTATATTTTAGTTTTGGTGTTTATACGTGTTTGTTAATACTTTAAGCTCAATATCACACATACACACAATTCTTGTTTTTGAGTAATTTTGACAAAATATTGAGTTATGGGTTTATAGACTTAACAATTAATATATATATATATATATATATATATCTTTTATTAAGTCTAAGAAATCATTTCATAAGGTTTCAAAATATTGTTTATCTCAAAAGTCAAAAATTAAGAAATTTATATACATGTTTGTGCATGTTTTTACAAAATAGATAAGTTCTCACAAATGGGAAATTAAAATTGAAAAATTCTTTTTCTAACAAGTTCTATTTCATGTTTACAACTATTTTCCAAAATTTTATAATTTTTGGAGTTGATTTACTATGCTTAATTGAGTTTACATAATTAGGTGTTTCAGAAGTTTTTAGAATCTGGAATATCTATTTTAAAACATATATTTCTCATAAATGGGAACTGATATTTCACAAATTCTTTCTCTAACTTGTTCATCCATATGTGTAGAACCTTCTCTCAAAGGTTTATGATTTTTAGAGTTGATTTATTATTTCTATTTGATTTTGCAAATCTAGATATGTAAAAATTCTAGAAATTGCCAAAATCCTTCAAAGGGCACTGTAGTCAGTCTACCGACGCACTGTAGTCAATCGACTGATCGTGTCTTTTTAGCCTATAATGGCTAGTAATAGCTATTTTTTGTATTTAGGGTTTTTAGAGTGTTTTTGTGGGTTTTTGGCTTGTTTGAGAGGCTATAAAAATCCATCTCCTCCCCCATTTGTTTTTCATGGGTGTTTGAGTGAGTTTCATACAAGTTTGTTTAAGGATTTTTAAGTTTGTTTAAGAAGCTTTTAAGTATTTTACAAGTTTGGTTTTGTGAGGAGAATTTCACAACAGCTTGAGGAGATCATCTAATTGTGTTTGAGTATTCAACTCTTCTTCCCCTCTCTCTTGTCATCTAGAGAAGTTTTTCTAAACTCTTATCTAGATATTATATGTTTGATTTTTATTTCTTTAACCTAGATTTTTATTGAGTTTAGTTTGTTTTGATTATACTCATTGTTCACGTACAACCTATTACGCTTATTGTATTTATATACATAGTATATATTGGGGTTGTGGGATTGTGACCTTGAGAGTGAGCCTTAATTGAGTTCTCATTTATTGTAGAGAACAAACATTGTATTTGTGCTTAATTTGTGAGATAACTTTGTAATACACTTCTACACCGAGAGGAGTGTGTGGTGAGAGATGGGGTCATCCCAACAGGAGTGGCATCGGTAGAGAGGTTGTAAATCCAAGCACTTGAGGGAGACACGGGCTAGAGACCCACAATTAGAAGGTGTAGAGTAGGATTATAAGAGTGTGGATTGTAAAGTTTTCGGTGAGCTAGAAAACCGAGTATGAGGTATAAATATTTTCGAGTGAGCGTTAAAAACCTGGTGTGATAGTAGATTTCTCCCCGGGAGTGGGGAGCGGAGACGTAGGTCGGAAGGACCAAACTCCATGATCGTTTGCTTGTTTTGTGTTGGTTTATTTGTGTACTATCACTCTTGTTTGTTTTTATTTATTTCACCCTTGTTTATATTGCTTATCCTTGCATATATCTTATAGTATATCATATTTGCTAGGATAGATTGTTAATAAGTTTTAATTGTTATTAAATTGGATTAGATTAGCATAAACCCTATTCACCCCCCCTCTAGGGTTCCTCCGTTGTGATATTAGGGTCTAACGATTGGTATCAGATCTTGGTGCTCTTTGATTTAAGATTTAATCGCATTGAGTTAAAGATCAAAGTTATCTTTTTGTGCTAATCTAGTTTTGAGATTCATTTTCATCTTGCTTACATATTTTTATAATTATGAATAAGAATAGTACATCTTGTTTAGGCTATGATCCTAGTATTGCTCCTAAATTCAATGCTTTCCCCTATGACCAATGGTGTTCTAGATTTAATATATTTCTTAGATCTAAACATTTCGATTTATGGTAAGTTATTAAAAATGATTATATTGTACCTACTTTAGTGAAATCCAAGTGGAGTAAAAATGATAAAAGAATGTTTACTATAAAGAAGCTCTTGTTAGAATTTTTACTAAATGCTTTTGACTCATCTATTTCTAACAAGTTTGTTCATTTTGATAGTGCTTACACTTTATGGAAATTTATTGAAGCTTATCAAGGGAACTTGGAGGCGATCCGATGAGATTTGGCAGCTTCCTCTTCAAGTTCTATTGGAGCATCATGCACACGTCCACTAGCGAATAACCCTAGTGTGATAAGTGATTCCGAGTCTGAAAGTGATATTTCTATTAATGAACTCACTTGTGCATATAAAAAATTAATTCATGCCTATAAGAAATTATAAAATAATTTTATTGATCTTAAAAGTAAGCATGTAGAATTGAAATCCAATCGTGAGTCGCTAGCTTCCAAACTAGATGTAAGTGTCAAAGAGAATGCTATTTTGAAAGAAAACAATTAGTTGTTATGTTCGAAAAATAATAACATGTCTTTTTCTATTTCTAGCTTAACTCATGCTAATAATGATGCTATGCTAGAAGTAGAATGCATTAGAAATGAATTTGATTCTTTTAAGAATAATCATACGTGCTCTACTTCTATTATCAATGATGTTGTGACCAATAATGAATTGAATTTTATGAAAAACCGCATATCATACTTAAATTCAATGTTAAACACATGCATTGATAATCATAAGAGACTTATGGATAAGTGTGCTAAATCTAGTGCTACAACTTCTAAATCACCTACACACTATACACACTTGTATACCAAAGTTTACAAATGCTCTATTTGTGGTCGTAAAGACTATTTATCTAAATTTTGCTATGATGCACAAAAATTCAAAAATAATAGTATCAATGCTTCTTGTGCATCTCATAAGTTTTCTTCATCACATACACATGTACATGCACACACTCATAAAGTTTATCATAAGCATGATCATGCGTTTAAATGTGATCTTTGTGGACGTTTTGCCCATTTGACCAAATTTTGCTATGATTTGAAAAAGACTTCACCTTTGCCAAATGATTTTATTAAGCCACAAAAGTTTAAATGTGATGTTTATGGTCGTTTTGGTCCTTTGACCAAATTTTGTTTTGATTTGAAGAGAGTTTCTTATTTGCAAAACAATTTAAAAGAAAAACCAAATTTTGCAAATGATTCCCATGCACGCCCACTTGGTCAACACAAATCTTTTCATCCTTTTTATTACACATTTTGCAATCAGAAAGGTCATTTACATGACTATTGTTTTGACCATGTTAGTGCACTAAATACGCCCGTCATCTTATCCCGCCTAAGAAAGTCCAAGCATTTCCTCACGCACAGGCCTATGGGCTTAAGCAAGCCCCTTAAGAACTAAATAGGTTCATAACATTAGGGCTTTGAGCTTTAATGATAGGGGTCATGTCCCTATACTCTTAGGTACCAAGAGTAATTGGGTACCAAATAAGTTTGATTTTAAATCAAGATTCTTATTGTTTTTAATTTTTTATTTCTTGGTTTTTTAAAAATGTGTTTTGAAATTTTTGTAAATGAAAACAATTTTTTTTTAGTCAAGTTCCTTTGTTTTCAATTTATTAGTTTTGATTTTTCATGAGAGGTTTGTGTTTAAGCAACCCCCTGGATTTGTTTTATGTTTACTAAGGTGATATATATTTATATGATTTGGTGGTTTCCTCTATAGATTTTTTGTTGAAATTGATATTGGTTGGGTTCATTGATTTATGATTTCATTTGAGTGATTTGTTTTTTTTTTAACTTTTTTCATAATTCTCATATTTTTCTTTCTTTTGATTTCTTAAATATATTTATACATTGTTTTTATGTTTGTGTTTTAAGACACACTTTTTCATATTGATATGTCTTTATGTGTCCTTATTGTCATTTTGTATGTGAGTTATATTTAGCATGTTTTTATCTATACTTGCTCACATGTTTTGCCTTGCATTTCATTGCATATATTCATTAAGGTTTTTTGATAGGGGGAGCATGCCCTATTTCTATTATTGTTTTTATACTCACAAATGCATATTTGTAGGGGTAGCCTTCGCTCTCTTGTCATTTTCCCTTTTTGATGCTGTCAAAAGGGGAGAAATATGTGAGTATATTTATGTTTTTGAGTATTATACTTTATTGTTTATTTTATATATACTCTTTATGTAAATTGTTTATCATCATCTAAAAGGATGAGATTGTTGGCATTTTTATTTTTGATGATGTTTTAACAAACAATTTTACTACTAATTTTGTTTGTCTAGTGTTTGTGTTTTTCTATTTATTGTAAGCAAACAATATGGTCGGAGTTTGGGTAGATTGAGCCTACACGATCATATACGTTGGAGGTTGGATGGATTGCGCCATAATGATCACATCAAATGGAGGTTGGCGGAATATCGGTATGAAGCCATTTGCAAATCAAGTCATATTCAAGATCAAGCTTCTTCCACAAAATTTACTAAGAAGAGCTTATTGAAGATCTAGACATCTTGGGTATATTTTAGTTTAGGCGTTTATACTTGTGTGTTAATACTTTAAGCTCAATATCACACATACTCACATTTCTTATTTTTGATTAATTTTGAAAAAATATTGAGTTATAGGTTTATAGACTTAACAATCGTTATATACATCTTTTATTAAGTCTATGAAATTATTTCATAAGGTTTCAAAGTATTGTTTAACTCAAAAGTCAAAAATCAAGAAATTTATATACATGTTCGTGCATATTTTTGCAAAGTAGATAAGTTCTCACAAATGGGATATGAAAATTGAAAAATTATTTTTCTAACATGTTCTATTACATGTTTAAAACTATTTTCCAAAATTTTTATCATTTTTGGAGTTGATTTACTATGCTGAATTGATTTTACAAAATCAGGTGTTTCAATAATTTTTAGAATCTGGAATATCCATTTTAAAACATTTATTTCTCACAAATAGGAAGTGATATTTCAAAAATTCATTCTCTAACATGTTTATCTATATTTAAAACCTTTCCTCATAATTCTATGATTTTGAGAGTTGATTTACTATTTCTAATTAATTTTACAAATCTAGATATACAAAAAATCTAGAAACTGCCAAAATCTGTCAACGGGCACTGTAGTCGGTCGACCGACGCACTGTAGTCAGTCGACTGATCATGTCTTTTCAGTCTATAATGGCTAGTAACGACTAGTTTTTGTTTTTGGGATTTTTAGGGTGTTTTTGTGGGTTTTTTTGGCTTGTTTTAGAGGCTATAAAAAACCCTCTCCTCCTATTTGTTTTTCATGGGTGTTTGAGTAAGCTTCATACAAGTTTGTTTAAGGATTTTTAAGTTTGTTTAAGAAGCTTTTAAGCATTTTATAAGTTTGGTTTTATGAAGAGAATTTCACAAGAGCTTGAGGAGATCATCCAATTGTGTTTGAGCATTCAACTCTTCTTCCTCTCTCTCTTGTCATCTAGAGAAGTTTTTCTAAACTCTTATCTAGATATTTATATGTTTGATTTTCATTTCCTTAAGCTAGATTTTTATTGAGTTTAGTTTGTTTTGATTATACTCATTATTCACACACAATCTATTAAGCTTATTGTATTTATATACATAGTATATATTGGGGTTGTGGGATTGTGACATTAAGAGTGAGCCTTAATTGAGTTCTTATCTATTGTAGAAAACAAACATTGTATTTGTGCTTAATTTGTGAGATCACTTTGTAATTCACTTGTACACCGAGAGGAGTGTGTGGTGAGAGATGGGGTCGTCCCAACAGGGAGTGGCATCGGTAGTAAAACCTAGGGAAAGGTTGTAAATCGGAGCACTTGAGGGAGACACGGGCTAGAGACCAACAATTAGAGGGTGTAGAGTGGGATTACAAGAGTGTAGATTATAAAATTTTCGGCGAGCTAGAAAACTGAGTGTGAGGTATAAATGTTTTCGGGTGAGTGTCAAAAACCCGGTGTGATAGTGGATTTCTCCCCGGGAGTAGGGAGCGGAGACGTAGATCGGAAGGACCAAACTCCATGATCATTTGCTTGTGATTGTGTTGGTTTATTTGTGTACTATCGTTCTTGTTTGTTTTTATTTATTTCACCCTTGTTTATATTGCTTATCCTTGCATATATCTTGTAGTATATCATATTTGCTAGGATAGATTGTTAATAAGTTTTAATTTGTATTAAATTAGATTAGATTAACATAAACCCTATTCACCCCCTCCCCTCTAGGGTTCCTTCCTAGTGACATTTGGGTCTAACAATTAGTATCAGATCTTGGTGCTCTTTGATTTAAGATTTAATTGCATTGAGTTAAATATCAAATTTATCTTTTTGTGCTAATCTAGTTTTGAGATTCATTTTCATCTTGCTTACATATTTTTATAATTAATGATATGAATAGTGCATCTTGTTTAGGCTATGATCCTAATATTGCTTCCAAATTCAATGCTTTCCCCTATGACCAATGGTGTTCTAGATTTAATATATTTCTTAGATCTAAACATTTCGATTTATGGTAAGTTAATGAAAATGCTTATATTGTACCTACTTCGGTGAGATCCAAGTAGAATAAAAATGATAAAAGAATGTTTACTATAAACAAGCTCTTGTTAGAATTTTTACTAAATGCTTTTGACTCATCTATTTCTAATAAGTTTGTTCATTTTGATAGTGCTTACACTTTATAGAAATATATTGAAGCCTATCAAGGGAACTTGGAGGCAATCTAATGAGCTTTGGCGGCTTCCTCTTCAAGTTCTATTGGATCATCATGCACACATCTACTAAGGGATAACCCTAGTGTGGTAAGTGATTCTGAGACCGAAAGTGATCTTTCTATTAATGAACTCGCTTGTGCTTATGAAAAATTAATGCATGCCTATAAGAAATTGTAAAATAATTTTATTGATCTTAAAAGTAAGCATGTAGAGTTGAAATCCAATCATGAGTCGCTACTTCCAAACTTGATGTAATTGTCAAAGAGAATGCTATTTTGAAAGAAAACAATGAGTTATTAAGTTCAAAAAATAATAACATGTCTTTATCTATTGCTAGATTAACTCATGCTAATAATGATGCTATGCTAGAAGTAGAATGTATTAGAAATGAACTTGATTCTTTTAAGAATAACCATACACGCTCTACTTCTATTATTAATGATGCTGTGACCAATAATAAATTCAATCTTGTGAAAAACCACATATCATGCTTAGATTCAACGTTAAACACATGCATTGATAATCATAAGAGACTTATGGACAAGTGTGCTAAATCTAGAGCTATAACTTCTAAATCACCTATACACTATGCACACTTGTATAGCAAAGTTTACAAGTGCTCTATTTGTGATCGTAAAGGCCATTTATCTAACTTTTGCTATGATGCACAAACATCCAAAAATAATAGTATCAATGCTTCTTGTGCATCACATAAGGCTTCTTCATCACACAAACATGTACTTGCACACACTTATAAAGTTCATCATAAGCATGCTCATGCGTTAAAATGTGATCTTTGTGGACGTTTTGCCCATTTGACCAAATTTTGCCATGATTTGAAAAAGACTTAACCTTTGCCAAATGATTTTATTAAGTCATAAAAGTTTAAATGTGATGTTTATGGTCGTTTTGGTCATTTGACCAAATTTTGTTTTGATTTGAAGAGAATTTCTCATTTGCAAAACAATTTAAAAGAAAAACCTATTTTTGCTAATGATTCCCAAGCACGCCCACTTGGTAACACAAATCTTTTCACCCTTTTTATTGCACATTTTGCAATCAGAAAGGTCATTTACATGACTATTATTTTGAGCATGTTAGTGCACTAAATACGCCCGTCATCTTATCCCGCCTGAGAAAGTCCAAGCATTTCCTCACGCACAGGCCTATGGGCTTAAGCAAGCCCCTTAAGAACTAAATGGGTTCATAACCCTAGGGCTTTGAGATTTAATGATAGGAGTTATGTCCCTAGACTCTTAGGTACCAAGAGTAATTGGGTACCAAATAAGTTTGATTTTAAATCAAGATTCTTCGTGTTTTTAATTTTTTATTTCTTGGTTTTTGAAAAATGTGTTTTAAAATTTTTGTAAATGAAAACAATTTTTTTTAGTCAAGTTCCTTTGTTTTCATTTTATTAGTTTTGTTTTTTCATGAGAGGTTTGTGTTTAAGCAAACCCCCGGATTTGTTTTATGTTTACTGGGTGATATATATTTATATGATTTGATGTAGTTACCTCTCTTTATTTTTTGTTAAAATTGATATCGGTTGGATTCATTGATTTATGATTTCATTTGTGTGATTTGTTTTCTTTTGAAAACTTTTCATGTTTCTCTTGTTTTTCTTTCTTTTGATTTCATAAATCTATTTATACATTGTTTTTATGTTTGTGTTTTGAGACATACTTTTTCATATTGATGTCTTTATGTGTCCTTATTGTCATTTTGTATGTGAGTTATATTTAGCATGTTTTTATCTATGCTTGCTCACATATTTTGCCTTGCATTTCATTGCATATATTCATTAAGGTTTTTTGATAGGGGGAGCATGCCTTATTTCTATTATTGTTTTTATACTCAAACATGCTTATTTGTAGGCGGAGCCTTCGCTCTCTTGTCATTTCCCCTTTTTGATGCTGCTAAAGGGGGAGAAATATGTGAGTATATTTATTTTTTTGAGTATTATTGTTTATTGTTTATTTGATATATACTCTTTTTGTAAATTATTTGTCATCATCTAAAAGGAGGAGATTGTTGGCATTTTTATTTTTAATGGTTTATTAACAAACAATTTTACTACTAATGTTGTTTGTCTAGTGTTTGTATTTTTCTATTTATTATAAACAAAAAATATAGTCGGAGTTTGGATGGATTGAGCCTACACGATCATATACGTTTGAGGTTGGATGGATTGCGCTATAATGATCACATCAAATTGAGGTTGGCGGAATATCAGTATGAAGCCATTTGTAAATCAAGTCATATTCAAGATCAAGCTTCTTCTGCAAAGTTTACCAAGAAGAGCTTATTGAAGATCTACATCTTGGGTATATTTTAGTTTAGGCATTTATACTTGTGTGTTAATACTTTGAGCTCAATATCACACATACTCACATTTTTTTGAGTAATTTTGAAAAAATATTGAGTCATAGGTTTATAGACTTAACAATCATTTTATACATCTTTTATTAAGTCTATGAAATCATTTCATAAGGTTTCAAAATATTGTTTAACTTAAAAGTCAAAAATCAATAAATTTATATACATCTTCGTGCATGTTTTTACAAAACAGATAAGTTCTTACAAATGGGAAATGAAAATTGAAAAATTATTTCTCTAACTTGTTCTATTACATGTTTACAACCATTTTCTAAAATTTTATCATTTTTAGAGTTGATTTACTATGCTGAATTGATTTTACAACAGGTGTTTCAACAATTTTTAGAATGTGGAATATCCATTTTAAAATATTTATTTTTTACAAATAGGAAGTGATATTTCAAAAATTGTTTATCTATATTTCTAAAAACTTTCCTCATAATTTCATGATTTTTATAGTTGATTTACTATTTCTAATTAATTTTACAAATCTAGATATGCAAAAATTCCAGAAACTACCAAAATCTGTCAACGGGCACTGTAGTCAGTTGACCGACGCACTGTAGTCAGTCGACTGATCATGTCTTTTCAGCCTATAATGGCTTGTAACAGCTAGTTTTTGTTTATGGGGTTTTTGGGGGTTTTGTGTGTTTTTTTGGCTTGTTTGAGATGCTATAAAAAACCCTCTCCTCCCATTTGTTTTTCATGGGTGCTTGAGTGAGTTTCATACAAGTTTGTTTAAGGATTTTTAAGTTTGTTTAAGAAGATTTTTAAGCATTTTTCAAGTTTGGTTTTGTGAAGAGACTTTCACAAGAGCTTGAGGAGATCATCCATTGGCGTTTAAGCATTCAACTCTTCTCCCTCTCTCTCTCTCTCTTGTCATCTCGAGAAATTTTTCTAAACTCTTATTTGGCTATTTATATGTTTGATTTTCATTTCTTTAAGCTAGATTTATATTGAGTTTAGTTTGTTTTGATTATACTTATTGTTCACACACAACCTATTGAGCTTATTGTATTTACATACATAGTATATATTAGGGTTGTGGGATTGTGACATTGAGAGTGAGCCTTAATTGAGTTCTCATCTATTATAGAGAATAAACATTGTATTTGTGCTTAATTTGTGAGATCACTTTGTAATACACTTGTACACTGAGAGGAGTATGTGGGGAGAGATGGGGTCGTCCCAACAAGAGTGGCATCGGTAGTAAAGCCTAGGGAGAGGTTATAAATCCGAGCACTTGAAGAAGACATGAGCTAGAGACCAACACTTAGAGAGTGTTGAGTTGGATTGCAAGAGTGTGGATTGTAAAGTTTTTGGTGAGCTAGAAAACCGAGTATGAGGTGTAGACGTTATCAGGTGAGCATCAAAAACCCTATGTGATAGTGGATTTCTCTTCGGGAGTGAGGAGCAGAGAGGTAGGTCGAAAGGACCGAACTCCGTGATCATTTGCTTGTATTTGTATTGGTTTATTTGCGCACTATCACTCTTGTTTGTTTTTGTTTATTTCACCCTTGTTTATATTGCTTATCCTTGCATATATCTTGTAGTATATCATATTTGCTAGGATAGATCGTTAATAAGTTTTAATCGACATTAAATCAGATTAGATTAACATAAACCCTATTCATCCCCCCTTTAGGGTTCCTTCCTTGTGACATTAGGGTCTAAAAGTTACAATACATGTACATGTTTGCACTTTTGATGAATGTATAGGGAGTATTGCATATCTTTTCCTTTTACATGAAAGTGTATTTGTGCTGGTATTGTTATTTGTATCTCAAATATGCATGTATTTCTATATTTCAAATTTCAAGTTTGTTACTATTAAAAGTAGAGATTATTAGGCCATAGTCCATTCAATAAAGGCCATAGTCCATACAATAGTCTTGTTTGAATAATAACAAACTCTCTTAGTACTAATATTTATTTGAAATGATATAGTACAAGTAAAATTCTATATATGAAGGTTACGAGGAAAAATTATCCAAAAATCAGCATTTATGTTGATTTTAGCCTTGGAACCATTGTCCGTCTACAATGAACCATCAATAGTTAAGGCTCATTGATAGTCTATAACGAACAATTATAGAATTTTAGAAAGATGATTCCAACTAATTAACAGTAGTGAATCATCAATGGTCACCACGCACCATCAATGGCGTATAGTGACCAATTATAGATTTATAGTAACTCAAAATTAAACTATTGGTGACCTATTGGAAGATATTGATTGTGTTCAGGGAACCACCGATGACTATGAGGAACTATCAATGGTGACGATGATATTTGAATGATTTAAAGAGTTAATCACAAGCATTTATTGATTCTTTCATCTTCAACTTCTACTATGATTTGGATATCTCTTTGCTGATTTATGAGAGGCTACATAAGATTGGAAGTGATGATTTTTTGAGAAAGTTCAAAGATTTGAAAAAAGAGTGATTTAAGAAAGAAAATTCTATGGTTTGTGAGAAGAAGATTGATTTGTAATTTGAACCTCTGAAGCCTTAATAAATTCTTTCTCGTTGAACTCAACAACATCAGATCATCTTAGTGAGATTAATTACCCTATGAATCGGATTATAATTTAGGATGAACTGTTGGCATAGTGAGAAAACCTCTTCCTCAAAAGGAAGAGTGGATATAAGATTGTTATTCGAACTACTATAGAAATTTTGTGTGTTCTTTGTTGATTTTTGGTTTGGCTGTTCGCTTTTAATTTTCTATATTTTCATTGTTTATTCTATGTTTTTGCCAACAAACCTATTCACCCTCACCCCCTCTAGCCTTGTATCTCAGATCCAACACTTAACATTTGGAAGAATCATGATAAATGCTCTCATCTTTGTAGAAATCAAATTAAAAGGCCCTGACAATTTTGTGTCATGCACTATTGTGTGCACCTGTCATGTGGACCACACTCGAGGGGTGGGATATAGTCTATCAAAGTGTAACCGGCCTTTTTGTGTAGTAGAATAGCTGGAGTCTCTGTTTGGAGTTTCCATCCTTATTTCTCACAAAAAAAAGAGGTTCGTACACACCAGAGCACTAATTTTGGAATTAGATCCTCTCCACTATCAAAAAAGCAGTGAATGAACCACTACTTAATCATGACTATTGACTTTAATTGGGTGTTTATGATTTTTTAGTACAAATTAGGAATAAGTGTAATACACAAGGTAGAGTGAGTGTAAAATTTAGAATGTATTGTAAGTTATTTGCAACTACATCTTAGAGAGTATTGTTTCTCTCAGAACCGAACACATGCGAGCGGTCACTTCTAAGATGATGTGCAGCCAATCTTGTGGGCATCAAAAATTACCTATAAGTTCTCGGATATAACTCAAGACGAAGAGGATATGATTAACGTAATCATCTGAGTCAAAGAAGATCAATTGATAGCAAAAGAAGCGAAGGAATGCGCGAAAAGATGGAACGATGAAACAACGAAGCATGCAAAATGACGAAATGTGACGCCCCAGGGTTCACACAAGGCTGTAGTCCAAGGTGAAACCCGGATTGTCAAACTTGCCAAGCACCAAACACCATGCTACGACATGTTTCAGCATCACAGTTACTACCTCTCTAGTGGAATCAACAAATAGGTGAAGATACAAAACATGCAAATAATAGAAGTGGTACAAAATCAGATATGCACAGAAGAAGTATATCAACAAATGAGCGCAACTAAAATAGAATGAAAAAATATCTCTGAGTCTGCAATACATCTCAACACAATGAGTCAAATGAAATCTCCCTAAGGCACTCAGCCTCTTCAAAATGAATACAACTCTAAAGTCTGATAATGAACATAAATATATAGTGGAGCTTCAGCTACTAAAATTGTGTGACGGCGACTATGCTAGAACTCTGTCATCCTATGGCTCTTCAAAACTTTGATCAACCTGAAAGAGATAATTAAACAAAAAAAGAACAACAACAAGTGTGTCAGAGCACTACAGCAAGATCACCTCTATCCGCCCCTAGGAAAAGGGCTGCTAGATGAAGTGGAGGCTCTATCTATTAAGAAAAGTCTACCTATAACATTTTCCCCGTATCTAATGGAGTTAATATGTAGACACCTACAAGACGAGACGTAGTACGTCGACCGAAATAATCCAAACAAAGAAACCCTCATGTATATACCATATGTCTCAAGTTGTAGACACATAAACATTAACACCGAACTACAGATAAACAATCTAAACGAATTCAAAAATTAGAAACTCACAACACGAGACTGGTATGTTGAGCGATATAATACAAATAAGGAAACCCTCATATATATACCATATGTCTCAAGTTGTGAATTCCTAACTACAAAATTCCAACTCTATGAATGAGAACAGCACTCAAAAGAAATATTCCAAGCCTCAACCATATACAACCAATGTCATAAATCTCGAATTACATTCTCAAGTAGTTAACGCAATTATAACAGAAAATCATCCAACTCAAAAATCACCATAGGCCATATCTTGTAGACCACAAATCAAAGAATGTACCCTACTCGTGGGTAACCTAACATAGGAGTAACTACAACTGATAATACATATATGTGTTCATCTCTTTATGCAATAGCGATGCTCTTGTAATGGCGATACTTTTGTAATGGCGATACTTTTGTAATTTCTTACTCAATCGCCTTGCGGAAATAGGTTTCATCTCCCTATCCCGAAAACATAATATAACAATACTTTTGTAATTTCTTACTCAATCGCCCTGCGAAAATAGGTTTCTTCTCCCAATCCCGGAAACATAATATTTGTTTACTCTTTGTATTTAGTATGTTAACACAACATAAATTAAGAGTATGTGTACATATCTCGGTGTACCTATCCATAACTAGTGTTCACCATCATTTTAGGTGTTAAACAACTCATAAATATTGTAATATAATAGTACAAGGTCGAGAGACTCGCACGAAGACCAAAATAATCAAACAAAACATGCACAGGCTCAAAAGAGGTTGGCGGTCGACCGAAATTATGCGACGGTCGACCGCAATAGATTTTTAGAGTTTCCCAGGCTGCTGCCTGGCACGCGGTCGACCGTCATTTAGGCACGGTCGACCGTGGATAGATATTTTTGACTGTGCAGGTTTCTGCACTGTGTTGAATTCATGTTGATTTTCGTGATCTAAACTAGTTTAAAACATGTGAAACTTGCATGAAAACATGACAATAGCAGATGCATACTTCTAGAAAAAATCTCAACATATATAGCATGATTATTTGCAACAAGAAACATGCTTACCCTTAAACTTGCATAAAACATAAAACAAACTCTTGTGTTAATCAAATTAGGGTTTTTATAACCTAATTACTCAAATTCTTCTATCTAAAGCATGGACTTTTAACATATTAACATAAGCATCATTGCCAAACAACTTAGAAAAGAAATACATTCATTAAATCATATTTTTAACACTTAGGTATCACAAACCTAGGGTTTTCTCATCTTTAATCCACATGCAAACTCAATTAAAAGTCAAATTAGGATTTAAATATGATTAGCACATGATTAACAAGATAAAAATGAATTTAAAAGCAACCCTAATGATCATGATCATATTTCTATTATAAACAGCAAGAAAAATATGTAGATCTAATATTTATTTAAGATCTAATAACAAAAATCTAACCTTTTACACATTAGATTAAGATCTAAACATGTAAACATAAATTAAACTTTTAAGCTAGTTATTTAACTATGGGGATGAGTTTGGATATAAGTGATCTTGCCTTAATCTCATGTGCTAGCCTCTAAAATAATCAGCAAGCAGACCACGAGCATGAACAACCCGTTCTCCCTCACCACAAGTCGATGATCTCGCCCTCGTGCCGGTGTTTTACTTTACAAAGCTCTCCGAACTCATAAGAAAAAGGTCTAGGGTTTTTAAGGGGAGAGGGTGGCTGCTAGGGTTCATAGATATGATAAAAAAAAGGAATTTTCTTGAAAAATATAGTTATTTATAGAGGTAAATCCGAAACAAACCTGTTTGACCCGAACCAGGAAACCTTGTCTGACTAGGAAACTAACCTTATGTATTTTGGCTGTAACTTTTTCATCCGACCTTAGAATGAGGTGATCTAAGACTTGTTGGAAATCTGTTGAAGAGACCTATAACTTTGTCCTTTTACACTTTTTTTGATTCTGAATGTGTCGGTGTGTAAAATATAAAAACTCTCAACTGGTCATTATTCCCAGATTTTCACTCTTTTGGCTTTTGTGCATGTTTTGTGCATTTGCATACATATTTTCACAAATATACATTAATTTAATCTCAAATCAATTCTTATCATACTCAAACATCAAAATATGTTATTTTTTTACTATATAACATATTTATCATTATTTATCATAAAATATTCAAATTTACGGGGTTTTACATTCTTCCCCCTTTAAAAAAATTTCGTCCCCGAAATTCTACAATCGTATCTTAGAAATTAATAATATGAGAAAAACACTAAGAGGGGATAATCTAGACAAGGAAACTCTCTCGTACACATCTCATACCATTAATCCCCAGATATGAATCACTAGCAATATCTATGCTTAACAATCTAAAATGTGAATACTCTCACTTAACCCCTAACTAAACGGAACTAGTACGTCGGGCGAAAAATGCAATCAAGGAACCCCCCCATATATATATCTTGTGTTTCGAATGATTAGGAGCTAAGTGTTAATACCCATATTTTAGCGTTAATTATAAATATGACCATATAGAACAGTCAAAAATCATAAACATCAATAAGGTATAACCAAATCAATTTACCCACTCTAACAGTTATGGGTAGTCGAGACGTGTATCCTCCTCGTGCTCCCAAGAAGCCTCCTCCGTATTGGCCTCTTTGTTTTGATGATGTTTAACAAATAATTTATCACTAATGTTATTTGTCTAGTATTTGTGTTTTCTTATTTATTATAGACAAACAACATGTTGGAGGATGGATGAAATTGCGCTTCAACGATCATATCCAATAGAGGTTGGCGGATTGTCGGTGTGAAGCCATACAATTTAAGTTAAAAATTCAAGTTCCCGCTTCATCCGCAAGATTACCAAGTCAACCTTTTTGAAGATTAAGATTGCTTGGGTATATTAGTTTAGATTTATATTATGTGTGTTCAATACTTTAAGCTCGATATCATATACACGCACATTTTAGTTTTGATTTCTATGTATATATAATTTTATATATACATACAAGTTTTTAGTTTCTATACGTGTATATATAGTTATATATATTATACATAAATGTTTTTGGGTTTCCATGTTTATAAATATGAGATTACATATTTGTGTTTTAGAAAATATTGCATAGAATATGCATATTTGTGAAAATATTATGTTTCTAGTTTATAGACTTCATAACAACTTTTTATATCCATTATTAAGTCTATAAGAACGTTTGAAAATGTTTCAAAGTTGTGTTTATGTCAAAACATCAAATTTCATGTATATCAACTTTTCATGTTTTGGACATACTTGCAAAATACATGAGTTTTAACAATTGGAAAATGTAATTTGAAAATTTTTTTTTACATGCTTATATTCTTATATACAAACATTTTCCTAAATTTTACTAATTTTGGAGTTGTTTTGTTATTTTCAATTGAATTTACAAAACTGAGTTTTCAGCAGTTTTTCAGAAACTGTTTATCTGTGTTCAAATATTTATTTCTCTCAACTGGGAAGTTATTTTTCAAAAATTCTTTCTCGAACATGTTTATCTACATGTCTAAAACCTTCCCACAAAATTACTATTTTTAATTGATTTTAAAAAATCATATACGCAAATTTCCAAAATCTGTCAAAACCTGAAACTGTTTGTGCACGTTGCTACAGTGCGGTCGACTGCCACGGTCAACCGTGCTATAGTGCGGTCGACCGTGATAGTCGACCGTACGCTGTCCAAAGAGCAGTTTTTGAGTTTTTTTTCTCACGGTCGATCGCGACGGTCGACCGCGACGGTCGACCGCCAATGTTACTGTTGCACAGTAACGATAACTTGCTGATTTTTGTTTTTTAGTGGTTTTTTGGGGGTTTTGTGGTTGTTTTCTTCTACCCTATATATACCCCATTGTATTTATCATTTCATATACAATGAGAGAGTTTTAAACAAGTTTAAGAGGATTTTATAGTTTGTTTTAAGTTTAGGGTTTGTGTTTACAAAGGAGGAAGTTTATGTTGTCAATTGAGGGATTCATCCTCAACCTTCTTCATCCTCTCCTTTGTATTTATAGAGAAGTTTTCTAAACTCTTATCTAGCTTTACATTTACTTAGGAAGCATTTGGCAACTGTGGTGTTTTTGCCGTTTCTGTTATTTATTTTAACAAAAACAAAGAAACGCATTTGGCAACTGGGGCGTTTTTTTCCTTGTCCCTTTACAAAATCAAAAAATATGTTTTTAGATTCTGTTTTTTCATTTAAGCTGTCGCAGCCCGCTCGCTTGTCGCTTCCGCCCGCCGCTGGCCAGCCACCGCCACCGCCCGTCGCCCTTGGGCCCGCTGCCACCCCGCGGCCACTACCCACCCGTCGTCCGGCCGTCGCAGCCGCCCGCCCGTTGGTCGGCCGCCGACCGCCCACCGCCCACCATTGCCACCACCGCTGCCACTCCCTGACCCATCGTCGTCCGCCCGTCAGCCGCCTGCCAGCCACCCTTCACCCGCCGCCACCACCGCCATCGTCGTCACCCGTCGGCCATTGCCCGCCCATCTGTCGGCCACCCGCCGCCGCCACCGCCGCCACCACCGCCGCCCGCCGGTCACTCGCCACCCGTCGGCCACTCGCCGGCCCGCCGCCGTCCATCCGTCGGTCGACCGCCGGCCACCCTCCACCTGCCGCCACCACCGCCGTCCGTCGGCCTCCTGCCGGCCACCCGTCGGCCCATCGTCGTCCAACCGTCGGCCGACCATGACCACCGGCCGCCGCCACCACCGTCGCCCGTTTGGCTGGCCGCCGGCCACTCGCCGCTATCCGCCGGTAGCTGACAGTCATCGTTCGCCCGCCGCCCGTCGGCCGGCCACCCGCTACCCGACCGCCGCTACCCGCCCGCCCGCCTACTACCGCTATATAAATGGTAAAACTAGTTTGACCAAAATAGTGTTTTCAAAACACATTTGAAAAAGAAATACCATGGCATGGTGTTTTTTACAAAAACACAACAAAAAAACACATTGATTACCAAACACACCCTTAGTTATTTGATTATCATTCGTTAAAACTAGTTTTTATATTGAGTTTAGATTTGATTTTATTTCACTCATTGCTTACACACACCCACACGAGCTTATTGTATTTTCATACATAGTTTATTTGGGTTAGTGAGAGTTGTAACATTGAGTGTGAGTCTACATTGAGGTCTCATCTATTGTAGAGAACAAATCATTTGTTATATTGTAGGATTGTAAGGTTTTCGGTGAGCTAAAAAACCGAGTGTGTTGATTGTAAAGTTTTCGGTGAGCTAGAAAACCGAGTGAGAGTGTAAGGTGTGAACGTTGATCGGTGAGCGTTAAAAACCAACATTATGAGGTGTAAACGTTATTCGGGTGAGCGTAAAAAACCCGGTTGTGAAGTGGATTTCTCCCCGGGAGTGGGGAGCGGAGACGTAGGACGGAAGGTCTGAACTCCGTGATCATTTGAGTGAGTTTGAGTTTGTCATTGGCGCATTTGCTTTTGCATTTATCTTATATCGCCAATTGTGCATTGCTCATTTATTTCATCCACTATCTTGTTTATGTTTATTTCACCCTTGTGTTAGTTTATATATCCTTGCATATATTTTTATCATATAGGATATATCTCATTGTTCATATTGCTTATTCTAGCTCACATATCTTGTAGCATATCATACTTGCTAGGATATATTTGTTAATTAGTTTTAATTGGTATTTAAATCGGATTAGATTAGCATAAGACCCTAATCACCCCCCTCTAGGGTCTAACACTCTGCTCTTCCTATCTCTATTGAACTTTAACTTAAGGTATTACTTCCTTTCTAAGCCTCTTGTCCTCTCTAGTAAGAATACCACCCGTGATCTCCATGGTAGTTAAATCTATATGAAACTCAAATTCTGGTGCATCAACCACCCTATGCTGCTCTTCGTCGCGCAATTACTTCTAAATTATCAAAACATGGAAAACATCGTGTATACTCAACATTGATGCTAGAAGATCTAGCCCATACAAAACGGCTCCAAAAATGTTTAACTCTCATGAACGGACCAACATATCTTGGTGTAAACCTTCACCGTCTACCGAGTCACTGAACTCATCTGCGATATTTTCAATAAGACATAGTCCCTAATCTAGAACTCTAACTGTCATCGTCTCTGGTCTACGTAACTTTTTCGACAACTATGCACTGCAATAATGTGTTCCCGAATCTCTGTTACCTTTTCTGTAGTCTGCCTTACAAGCTCCTGTCCTGCTAATGACGTATCCACATAAACGAAAAATATTGTATCACTACTCAGAAAAGTCAAAATTATTACTGTAGTCTATCTAGCCTTAATAGTCTCAAGGCTTCCTGACACCCTGTGCCCAAAGCAAACTATACACCCTTCTTCATAAGGTTTGTAAGTTGTATCAAAATCTTTGAAAAGTCTCGAATGAAATTTCTCTCATACCCTACCGAAATTACGAATCTCTGTAATGTTTCTTAGCGGCTCTCAATCAAGTACAGCTTCAACAATGGCTGGAACCAATGTTATGCCCCACCATCTGATGATGTGGCCTAAAAATATAATCTCTTATAGCCAAAACTCGTATTTACTGAACTCGGCGTATCACTAATGCCTCTAATTTTGACTGTCCGCTATGCCCACAATGCTAATAAAGGATGCCGCTCGCGCTCTGCCTCCGATCTAGAAAAAATTAATGGCGTCATCAATAAAACGACTACGAACTAGTCCTAACATAGACGAAAAACCCGGTTCATCAAATCCATGAATACCGCAGGTACATTGGTTAGCCCAAATGGCATGACAAGAACTTAAAAGACCCATATCGAGTCAGAAAATGCGGTTTAGGAAATATCCATTTACCGCACTCGCAACTGAAAATAACTAGAATGAAGATCAATCTTCAAGAAATGCTACGCTCCCCGCAGCTAGTCGAACAAGTCATAAATCATCGATAGTGGATCCTTGATCCGAGAAGTGACCTTATTCAACTTACGATAATCTATACATAATTACATGTTACTGTCCTTCTTCTCCACGAAGAGGACTGGTGCTCCCATGAAAAAAAATGACTCTAGATAATGAAACTCTGAGATAATAACTTATCTAACTGAGTTTGTAGCTCCCTCATCTCAGCAGGTGCCATTTGATATGATAAGGTGCTCGGAATATCGGTATTGTGTCTGCTGTAACTCGATGTAGGGAAACAACCTCTCTCACTGGAGGAAACATAGGTATGTCCTGAACGACATCCTAATACTCTAAGACAACTCCGGTCTCGCCCAAAACTGCATCCCGATCCCGTATCATCACCTCCTCGACGTATATCAGAAATGACTCTGCATTCTGGTTACCTTATGAGGTTGCTACTATCTATACAATCCCAACGAATGCTCACAAGCATACTATTTTAGCAAAACAGACGATACTGATATTGTAGGTACTATTTTAGCAAAACAGACGATACTGATATTGTAGGATGATAACCATTTCATACAAAAAATAACATCGAAGTTCAACATCCACAAAACGACCAGGTCAAAGATGAACTCAAACTCATTTATACTGATGACACACCTCCTACATATACTATCTAATAGGGACACCTCCCTTAGAGGAGTAGAAACTGATAACAGAACATCTAAGGGATGTGTAACTAACTGAAGCCTATACATGAAGGCATGAGATATGAAAGAATATGAAGTTCCTGAATCAAACAAGATTCGAGCTGGATAAGAATTTACTACGAAAACTCTGCTCGCACTATAATCACGTGGTGCGACTACATAAACTCTGCTGGTGGCCAGCGCCTACTGCACTGCTGGCGGTGAAACACATGGGTCCATCCGACACTGATGAATACTCTGAATAGCGCAACTCTGCCCTATAGGCCCCTAAATCATCGGAATAACTGGTAGTACATCTATCCTCCGATGCTGGCCGTAACTACTGCCCTAAGATTATTGACCCTGATCTCTGTCATACTGGTCTCCTGTTGGTATACTATGACAATTTTTTACTCTATGTCCGATCTTGTTATAATTGTATCATGTGTCCTGAATTATGCGCTGATGCGACGCTATCAAATCATGTTGTTTTATCTTCTTATAATATCTTTGTTGATGATGGTAAAAATCCTTACCCCGCTGCTGGGGTTCTCTAGATCCCACAATAGGCCTCTTACCCTTGTTATTTCCATCATACTGGTCTTGATTTCATAATTAACTATAGGCATACCTCACAGCTTTAATCGAACTAGCTATAACTGCTTGTCAAAGAAGTAAAAAAAAATTTCCCAAATAAGTGATATTCGCTGCTCCTGCGAAAATCTAAAGTCGTTTCTATCCTTTGCTGTCATTCTCCAGTATTGATGAAATTATTGGTATTACCTCTTCATTAGGCATGACTGGTACAATTGGTGGTGGAACTCCAAAAAATGATACTTCTAACGAAAACGGATGTGCCTCTCGGTCCTCGAGTATTACAAAATCTTACTGCAAATGGTTCTATAAAATCGATCAGATACTATGGAGCCTGTTGCGGCTCGGGCTCTGCTTGCCTAGCTCTTCGGGTGTGAGTTTTATCTCGATCGCCTCCTCGTCCCAACATTTATAACATCAATAGGAGAGCTTAATGGACATAATAAATGAGGTCACAAATATATATATACATAATGTATCACAATACTTATTCATAACATGTAGTATTCATGCAAATACTTTAAATCAACATAAAATAATCGTCATAAAAAAATTCCAAAATTTTGAGATATACGCACATATCGTCCTCACTTATTCTAGGAAATTCTTAGCGGACTCTATACATGAAACCTAAGAAACTCTATTCTAGCTCCACGACTCGACACAGGATGATCCTAAGGATACTGGAACTAGAGCTTTGATACTAACTGTGATGTCCCAGGGTTCACACAAGGCTGCAGTCTAAAGTAAAACCCGGATTGTCAAACCCACCAAGCACCAAACACCATGCTATGACATGTTTCACCATCACAGTTACTATCTCTCTAGTGGAATCAACAAATAGGTGAAGATACAAAACAAGCAAATAATAGAAGTAGTACAAAATTAGATATGCACAAAAGAAGTATATCAACAAATGAACCCAACAAAAAGTACATCGAGCGAAATAATCCAAACAAGGAAACCCTCATGTATATACCATATGTCTCAAGTTGTAGACATATAAACATTAACACCGAACTAGAGATAAACAATCTAAACGAATTCAATAATTAGAAACTCACAACACGAGACTGGTACATCGAGCGAAATAATCCAAACAAGGAAACCCTCATGTATATACCATATTTCTCAAGTTGTGAATTCCTAACTACCCAATTCCAACTCTATGAGTGAGAACAGCACTCAAAAGAAATATTCCAAGCCTCAACCATATGCAACTAATGTCACAAATTTCGAACTACATTCTCAAGTAGTTAGCGCAATTATAAGAGAAAATCATCCAATTCAAAAATCACTATAGGCAATATCTTGTAGGCCACAAATCAAAGAATGTACCCTACTCGTGGGTAACCTAACATAGGAGTAACTACAACTGATAATACATATATGAGTTCATCTCTTTATGCAATAGCGATACTCTTGTAATATTCTTACTCAATTACTCTGCGGCAATAGGTTTTATCTCCCTATCTCGGATATATGGAATGGCGATACTTTTGTAATTTCTTACTCAATCGCCTTGCAGAAATAAGTTTCATCTACCTATCCCGGAAACATAATATGACAATACTTTTGTAATTTCTTACTCAATCGCCCGGCAAAAATAGGTTTCATCTCCCTATCCCGGAAACATAATAGTTGTTTACTCTTCGTATTTAGTATGTTAACACAACATAAATTAATAGTATGTGTACATATCTCGATGTACGTGTCCATAACTAGTGTTCACCATCATCTCAGGTGTTAAACAACTCATAAATGTTTTAATATAATAGTACAAGGTCAAGAGACTCGCTCGAAGATCAAAACAATCGAACAAAACATGTACAGACTCAAAAGAGGTTGGCGCTCGATCGTTATTATGCGACGGTCGACCGCGATAGGTTTTTAGAGTATCCTAGGCTGTTGTCTGGCACGCGATCGACCGCCATTTAGGCGCGGTCGACCGTGGACAGATTTTCCAGACTATGTAGGTTTCTGCACTATGTTGAATTCATGTCGATTTTGTGATCTAAACTAGTTTAAAACATGTGAAACTTGCATGAAAACATGACAACAACAGATACATACTTCTAGAAACAATCTCAACATATATAGCATGAATATTTGTAACAAGAAACATGCTTAACCTTTAAACTTGCATAAAACATAAAACAAACTCTTGTGTTAATCAAATTAGGGTTTTTCTAACCTAATTACTCAAATTCTTCTATCTAAAGCATGGATATTTAACATATTAGCATAATCATGTTTGCCAAACAACTTAGAAAAGATATACATTCATTAAATCATATTTTTAACACTTTGGTATCTCAAACCTAGGTTTTCTCATCTTTAATCCACATGCAAACTCAATTAAAAGTCAAATTAGGATTTAAACATGATTAGTACATGATTAACAAGATAAAAACGAATTTAAAAGTAACCCTAATGATTACGATCATATTTCTATTATAAATAGGAAGAAAAATATGTAGATCTAACATTTATTTAAGATCTAACAAAAAAAATCTAATCTTTTACACATTAGATTAAGATCTAAGTATGTAAACATAAATTAAACTTCTAAGCTAGTTATTTAACTATGAGGATGAATTTGGATGTAAGTGATCTTGCATTAATCTCATGTGCTAGCCTCTGAAATAATCAGCAAGCAAACCACGAGCATGAACAACTCGTTCTCCCTCGCCACACGTCGATGATCTCGCCCTCGTGCCGGTGTTTTGCTTAACAAAGCTCTTCAAACTCATAAGAAAAAAGTATAGGGTTTGTGAGGGGAGAGGGTGGCTGCTAGGGTTCATAGATATGATAAAATAAAGGAATTCATGAAAAATACAGGTATTTATAATGGTAAATCTGAAACAAACCTGTTTGACCCGAACCAGGAAACCTAGTCTGACTAGGAAACTAACCTTCTGTATTTAGCTGTAACTTTCTCATCCGACCTCAGAATGAGGTGATCTAAGACTTGTTAGAAATATGTTGAAGAGACCTACAACTTTGGTCTTTTACACCTTTTTAGATTCTGCATGTATCGGTGTGTAAAATATAAAAACTCTCAACTGGTCATTATTCCCAGATTTTCACTCTTTTGGCCTTTGTGCATGTTTTGTACATTTGCATACATATTTTCATAAATATACATTAATTTGATCTCAAATCAATTCTTATCATACTCAAACAGCAAAATATATTATTTTTTACTATATAACATATTTATCATTTATTATCATAAAATATTTAAATTTACTGGGTTTTACACAAAATGATGAAGAGTCTCAAAGTGTGAAACACAATAGTGTGTCTCGCAGCCAAGTGCGAGACACACAATGTGTCTCGCATAGGGAGGGTGCCCCAATGCATTTTTTGATGGATTTCTCTTGATTCATGCGTTCTATTGTATTCCTAATTGCCTTGGGAGTATCCTTAAACATGAAAAAATCATTATTAACTGAAGATACATTCAAATCACAAGATCTTATCCACAAACATGGCATTTGAAGCCTATAAATATTGCCCTAGTGTCCATATGCAGAGTCAATCAAGAGGACTGACGTACGTGTGAGAGAAATTAGCTCAGAGTAGAGCTACGATTTTTAGAGAGAAAGGAGAGATCTTGGCAAACTTCAGCATAAAGAAGAAGATTTCAAAAGATTTGTAGGCCTTTCACCCTTCCCTTGAGATTGAACCTTGTTTCGAGAAGAGTATTAATCTCACCTTGCTGAGGTTATTTACTTTTGTTCTTATTTCTAAAACCAAATAAGAACACTGTGCCTTCTTCACGATCAATCCGGATCTGCAAATTGGTGGTCCACAGCTAACACGTCCCCGGCACAGGCAAAGATCCTATGCAAGTAGTGATCGATAAATGATCTCTGTGGGTATTTCTAGGAGATCTCTTTTTGTTTTCGTTGTAACGAGAAATTTTATAAAAAGGTTAACTCTTTTGAATCTGTGTAAATGATAAATGTTGTAATAGGTTCAACAATAAAACTGAATTCCGACGTAAACACACTGGCGACCACAGTGAGAGCTAACAACCTCTCTACCGAGGCTGTCATGTTGCAACCGAAGATCAAGATCCCGATTGATGCAACGGTCGAGTATGAGTTCGACCAATAAAAATTTGAAGAGTATATCTCATCTTCCTCCTCCGAATCCTCATCCCCTCACAAGTGTAGGAAGATCTCCTCCTCAAAGAAGATTCGTTGGTTATCGGATCTGAAGAAGACCCAGGGTGATGATTCTCACCCAATTGATGCTGAGGCTCCCCCTCGTAATATCTCTCCGACTATCCAACAAGCCGGAAGTTCTGCTCATGATTACTCCCCTCCACTCAAGAATTTATCGATCAAGTCGCACCAACTCTGACAAAGAGGGCTCGTTAAAGGCAACGTCAACGTCTCGCACGTCAATTTGCCTAAGCCTTGGAGCAGGTTGACGGAATTCATTATCACACGGATTTGGAGTCAAAGAGGCGTCAAGTCACATAGCCATCTCAACGAAAGGATATTGGTGTTTCCTCTAAACCATCAACCAACGAATGGGTCCGTGTCAGAAGAACTCGTTCAACTCTCGAGGAACGAATCCAGAAGCATCGCTCACTTCTCGCACATGCACATATTCTTATGCAAAAGGTGTAGGAATTACAGAAGGAAGAAGTGGTCAAAGAACCACCAAAACTACACAAAGTCTGGATGCCAAAGTCTAAGATCACACGAAAGTCAAATGCGAAGAAGACAGAAGAAATTCCTGACAGCTGAGACAGGCCACCCTGTCCCACGCGTGAGACATACAATGTGTCACACCCTATCTCATGCTTACCCCCCCTCCTACGGATGCCTCCTCGCTTCTGTCGGCCTCCGTTCCTGCTCCGATCTCTCCCGTACCTCTGGTGAAGCCCCACGGCGGTGTTGATTTGTCTAGATTCAAGATAACAATGGTGGATTGCCTTGGTCTTTTGCATGAAGATCGAGGAAAAGCTCATGTTAAAGAACATTTGGGTCCGGTAAGTAAATCCCAAGTGACTCTTCAGACTGGGGGTCGTGCGCGTCCTCCCGTCAAGTCAAAGCCATCCCTATCTGGGAAAACCCCTATAACCACCTGCTTGGGGGTGCATATTGAATCCCAAGAGCCCTTTGGGAATCTACACTCACAAGGGGTGGTTCCAAATGTACGACTCTTGAGAACACCAATAAGGCCCTACTTTCCCAGAAGAAAGCGTGTCGACCATAAGATGACGTTATACCTAGGAAGTTATGCCAATAGTTGATAGGTTGCTCTGGTCATCATGCTAATGAGTTGTAATATCAGGATGGGGGTACGAGCAAATCTCAAAAGAGAAATATCTAAGAAACACACTCTCATTGTCCTTGTGAGAGGCTTATCAGGGATGTATTATCAGAGTGTAGCTGCCCCAAGACAGCTCCACAAAGGGTCTCGGTATTTAAAAGAATTTTCACTGAAGTGTCAAAGACCAAATCAAGATGCTTTCGCAAGCGAAGATTGAACTTTCAAGATGAGAAACTCCTAGAAGTTACCATCAGGAATAATCAGACGTAGAGACTATCTAAGGATACAAAAGGGACTATCCTCAGATGATAAAGTATCGGACATGTGCTCTTTCCCTTCACGTCGTGTGGAATGGGAAGGCCCATCCCTGTACGTGACAGTGCATCCGCCTAGTACTCTGGTGAGTGTGGCATACTTGTTGTTCACATGACTGATTGCCTAGATATGTAGGTGACTTCAGCTTTTGAGAAAACTTGACTCGTGTAGGTGAGTTTAGTGTGTGGGCGAGTTTCTGACCGCTTGGCGGATTGCCTAGATGCTCAGGCGACCTTAGCAATCACATGGACTTGACTCGTGCTGGCGAGTTAAGTATGCGAGCGAGCTTTACTTGTGCTGGCGAACTCAACTCTTGGGTAGGCATGACTCGTGCTGGTGAGTTTAATATGCAGGCGGAATTTAGGCCTTTTGCTGTTAAGGCAATTTTTACAACCTACAGGGATGTGTCTAGTCATCGAAATACCATGCCCGTTCAAGCCAATACAGTTGACAGCGACTCAGATGTGGATGAGACCATTTTCGTTGACCCTCCTCCTAACAACAACACTAGGGGTGGTCTAGTTGAGCCTCCTCATCCTCCTCAACAATTCCCAAAGAAAAATGTGGGCGAAGATAATAAAATGAAGGACCTCGAGAGCAAAATCAACGCCCTAATGTCCGCTCAAGAAGTAAAGAAAACCGGCATGATGTGTCCATATCCGAGAGAATGAGAGTCAATTCTGTATCCAGTGAAGTTCAATCTAATTAACTTCACGCCGTTCAATAGAAAAAGTTTACCTACTCAGCAGCTAATTTATTTCAAGTCCCACCTGGGTGTGATCTCTGACAACGAACTTTTTATGGTCCGGTCATTCATCGGCACCCTTCACGGGACAGCCTTCGATTGGTATCACCGTCTCAAGTTAGGGAGTATTAATAGCTGGGATGATATGGAGACCCTATTTCTCACCAATTTTATTGGCGATGTCACTGAAGTGTCGATCAGAATGCTCTTTGATGAGAATTAGAAAGACGAAGAGTCAGTCGATAACTTTATAAAATTCTTCCGGAATAAGGCAATAAATTATCGAGATCTGGTCACAGAAGAATTCATCCTCCGGACTTGTCATAATAATCTCTCCTTGGATTTTCTAGAAGCCGCACCATCCAAAACTTAGAAAGAGTTGAAGGTGCGTGACGAACAAGCCGAGCGATTCCTCAAAAGGAAGAAGGCTGAGAGAGGCCAACCGGCCACAAGCGCTCCGAAATAAATTTTTGTGCCTCGTGGTAGAGAACAATAAAATCAAATTGCCTCCAATCACTGATCAAGAGGAAGCCAAGAGGACTACGGACCTAAAATACTATGCATTCTATAGGCAGGTCCATCATCCCACCAAGATGTGCTACGCCCTCAAGGACAAAATTCAAGCCTTGATTGGCATCGGCATCATAACTGCCAAGCAGCCTAAGAAAAAGAAGGTGGGTGCTAATGACATATGTATAAGCTTCGGCTCGATCCTCTATCATGGTTTCAACCAGAGCCCTTATCAAAGGGGGAGATGAAGATCCTCATGGACAATGCCAGAAGATGCTTGTGTCGCCTACGGCCCCTAATGGTGAAGTTCTTTGGGTCCATCCAGATCTGCTCGAAGATGAACAATGGGTGGGATCCACTTCCAAGAAGTAATCCAAGAACAAAAGCAAGTCGTATTGCCCTACCTCAGCAGTTCTAGAGGAGAATGAGGAAGAAATCCCGACTTTGCCGCTTTTCGAGGATGAACACGAGGTCTTCACAACCAGAAGTAGGAACGAGTTCCAGTTTAATTACCCAGAGGTTTCTGATCAATTAGCCGGACTGGATGTAAGGACCATGAATTTTTAATACTAGTTAAAATAATTTTCCAGTGTTTTAAAATATTTAATTATGATTTTTAAAAGAGTATTTATATTTTTATTGATTTTCTATAATTTTCTATGATTTAAAATCCAAGTTTTATATTTATTTAAATGATTTTAATATTTATAAATTTATTTAGTGTAGTAAAAATTTATAAAATTTATCTATTATTTTACTAATACTATTACATATCATTTTGAATAATACGTGGTATTATTATTATTATTACGTATATTTTCGTATAATTCGTTGTATTATTATTTCATATTATTTTGTACAATTTGTTGTATTACTATTACTTTTGCATATTTTCTTTCGTATTAGTACAACTAGTACGTTTTACCGTATAGATAATTTTTCCATAATTATTGATTTTTAAATTTAAGTAATTATTAATTAATCATTCTTGTTCAAATTGCACAATTTCTTGTATTATTTCTACTATTACGTATTTTTAGTTATCATACCACACCAGGTACGTTTTGATGCGTAAATAATTTCTACGTAATTATTTATTTTTTTGTAATTTTTTATTATTTTAAATATTTTCTCAAAACCCTAACCCAAACTCCTATATATATAATATTTTTTTCTTTTCGTTTTCTTCTTCCTATTCACGACAGCCACCACACCCATCATCTCCTCTCTCCTCTCTTCCATGTTCATCACCGCCGAACCACTCCCTCTCCTCTGCCGCTCACCATTAAGGCCCAACACCGATTGCTACAAACAGCCACCGCGCTCTCCCCTCTTCTCTCGTGGCCGAACCCGCGTCCTCCGGCTACCATAACAGCCGCCTCCTCCCATGGCTAGAGCCATCCCCATCACGCCGTGGCCACCGCCACCTACGACCCCACCGCTACCAGCCTCCGTCTCTGTTCCCTTGTCCTCAACCAACCCCCTCACACCCACCGTCTCCCCACCCTCTGGCCGTTGCTCTCCGCCCGACCACCCGACAACCCCTCCTCGCCACACCGCCCCCAGACCCGACTTCGCCCCCTTGAGCCACACCCGCTTGACCTCCGCTCTCCGACCATCTTCCCGCCTCCAACATCATCAGCACCATCACCTCTTCCACCATCACCACCCACGGTCGTCCAGATCAGCCCGAGGTCGTCGCACATCCACCCCGTCATTGTAGCCACCCCCTCCTACTCATCGTTAGTATTCGACCAGCCGAACAGCGAGCCGCTAGTTTCCCAGCCCCCTTACCATCCTCCAGCAGCCCGACAGCCATTCCCCTCGTGCCCGATCATCGTCATCCACCTCATCCAACCGCACCGCCAGATCTGCACCACGACTCCACCCCCCACCGCAGTCCAAGCCGATGCCACTAGCTTCCTCCTCGAGCTCAGCCAAGCTCGTCGTCACACCACCCGCCGACATCGCTAGCTACACCCGCAGCCGACTCATCATAAGCAAGATCCCGCCCCCGTATTTCGTAGTTGAATATTTACATTATTATGAATTATTTGTATAGTTTAATTGTGACGTATTTATCTGCGTGGGTTGTTTGGTGAATAATATTTATTTAAATAATTGACATGTGATAAATATTGTTTTCGGAAAAATTATGATAAGTTAAAAGAATTTAATTTGTGTAATGGATTTATTTTAGAGAATTTATAATATTTAAAAAGAATTTGTTTTGAGAAAAAGAATTATTTTAGATTAATAATGAGATATAATTTTAAAGGGAATTATTCTTGGAATTAATAACTAGGATTTTAATTTTTGTGTGCAAAACATCTGTTAATGGTAGTTTCATCTTGCATTGTTAATAGTAGCTTTACTCTCGTATGTTTCTTACATGTGATCACGACCCATGTTCACACTTCATGACATTGACACTTAGCATAATTGCATTTATTATTCCATGTTGAGAATCATGAGAAGTACATGACTATAGAGACCTGTATGACACATTTAGGATCTAGAACCCGTGTGTAGTTGACTTGGAATTACGAGAATTAGGGTACGAAGTCTTGGTCCATGTGAGTGGTTGGGATTGTTGCTGTAATTTTCAGGCTCGTGTCGGTGAAGTTTGTGTAGTCATCGGGGTGGGTTTGAGGAGTTAAGATATTTGTGATTGTGGTTGTATTTCGGGCTCGTGCCGGTGAAGTTTGTGTAGTCACCAGGGTGGGTCTGAGGAGTTGAGATATTTGTGATTGTGATTGTATTACTGGTTCGCGCCGGAGAAGTTTGTATAGTCACCCGGGTGGGTCTAAGGAGTTGGGATATTTATGATTTGCGATCAGTCAGTTACCCGATGATATGAGCGTTGACTCTATGTAAGAAGTAGATCAGTGACCTGTTATAGGATGATTAGCTACATGACCTTGTTGTTTGAATATTTATGGGTTCTTGTGAGATGTGAACCAGTTATATTTCTTTCTATACCTAGATCAGGATTCATATTTAATTATCTATAATTTGAGACATATGGTATATACATTAGGGTTTCCTTGTTTGTATTATTTCGCTCGACGTACTACGTCTCAAGTTGTAGATTTTTAAGTATTAATTCTATCTAGTTGTATGCCCTTGTTACTCGGATGATTATGGATTCTTCTGATCATTATACTCTAGTGATGGATTGCATCTAGCTTGTTAGTATTCCAGCTGCATGATTCTATTTATTATTATTGTTATTGCATTGGTCATCCGACCATTCCCATTCTCTTTGTGGGATCTTGCCGTATGCCATGCACGCTGACGTACACCTACTTTCTCTGTTGTACATCAGATTTTGGAGACAGACAGCCTCAGCTCGGAATCGTATAGGTGCCAGAGGATTCACAGTAGGAGTGCCTTGCAGATGGAGTAGAAGAATAAACTGAAGCCTAGACGTGTTTTTCTTTTTTGTGGTAGCTGATAAACATTAGAACTCTTTATAGTATTGTCCTTAGTTTGATGATGGATTCAGTTATTTTATCAGTGTTTTCTTTTGTCATAGACTATGTATTTTTATTCCTAGTTGGACCGTTTTGTAATAAGGATATGTTTGACCCATATTTTTATGTCTGGGATGATTTACCATGGATGATATGTTTATTTCTTATTCTGGATTGTTTTTATATTCTTGTTATTGTGATCGGTGACCTATGATTGAGATTTATGTATTTGACGCTTAGCATATTGGATTGAGAATAAAAGAAATAAAATAAAATTGTAGTGTATATTTCTTCTCAAACTAATACGTCATGGGCTTGTTCACGTTCCGATTCTCGGGTATTTTAGGAAGCGGGGCGTGACAGGTTTTTTTGGTGGCCTATGCAGGTCACGGTCCCAAGTCCTCACTAGTAAGAATATAGTGGATGATTTAGATACATATCATATTTCATCCGTAAGACTACAATTAAGTTCTTATACTATTATTTTGATGATTATATTTTAGTTCCTATTTTTCAATATATTATTTTGATTTTAACCTTGGTTATCCTCTTGATCCTCATTTTTCTTTAGAACCATGGTGATTACGCATAGTAATGGTAGCAAGCCCAGTAGCAGTGCCCAGCCGCATGAAGTTGAACCGCACCAGCTTTTGGAGATGATTCTTGGATTGGTGGAGAATCAGCAGTTCTTGGTTGGGCATTTGTAACGGGAGCCTCAGCATCAGCCTCTCCATCGTCCAGAGTCTAGTGTTAGGGATTACCGGTATATGTGCCCCCCTTCTTTCTCTGGTGCTAAAGGAACCCTAGCAGCGGAGGAATTCTTGAAGGTCACTGAGACTATTCTCATGGTGTCCCGTATTGCCCCTGCTGAATGGGTAGACCTTATGGATATTCAGCTCATCGACACTGCTCGGATTTGGTGGACTACAGAGAAGGCTCATTTAGAGAGACCAATTTCATGGGATACCTTCACAGACCGCTTCAACAGGAAGTACTTCCCTCAATCGGCTCGGGACAAGCTTTTGTGTAAGTTTGTTGAACTCAATCAAGGTGGTCAATCCGTTGTTGAGTACGAGGTCGAGTTTTCTTCCTTGAGTCAATACGCTCCTCATCTTGTTACAGACCCCTCTATTAGGAGGTATCAGTTCCAGAATGGTCTGGACAAGTATATTAGATTAGCTCTAGCTGTTAGAGCACTTGCGACCCACGACGCCGTGTTGAATGCAGTACGCGAGATCGCGAGCATTCAGAAGGAGCCTGAAGGCCTACATGTGATCCAGAGCAGGACACTAGCAACTCCAGCCCGAGATGACGAGCGTCCACCTTTGAGGTAGTTGCAAAATCCGTAGCGATAACAATTTTCTCAGTGCCAGCGACTTCCTCATGTGCATCCTTATTAGCGTCTTGGAGTGCAGACTCACGGCCGGCCTTCGGTGTAGTGTTCCTATTATAGCTACCCTTAGCATACTCAGCAAGAGTGCCCCAGGTGTCTTCGTCTGTGCTATAACTGTGGGTTCCCCGATCATGTCAACCGGGAATGTCTGCAGCGGTAGCAGGCCAGCTTGCCCCCACCTCCAGTTCGAGTAGCTCTTCCAGCTCAACCTCGATCAGACTCAGCAGCTCCAGCTCAGTACAGACCCTACCCTCGAGCATGCCATCTTCCTCCACAGCAACAGATTTATCAGGAAGCACGAAGACAACAACCACCGTGTCAGACATTCATAATGACAACTGTGGAAGCTAAGGAGAACAACCAGGTTATCACTGGTGAGAATAGTTCATTCTTAGTTTTATTTGCATATAAACTTCCTTATTTCGCATTGCCTAACGATATTATGATAGGATTTGTTTATGAGTGCATGCTTAGATGTATTTTTATCCTCCTATAATAGGCAATGTTCTTGTTTCTTCTGTTCTTGCTTTATCACCCTTTGACTCTGGGGTTTCCTACTATTTCTTGACTCGTCGATTTGCGAGTACACACTCTCGTTCCATATCTCTGTCCTTAGGTTCTTTTAAATCTGAGGGTAAAATTTGTTATATGGGGGTAGAACGTAAGGACCATGAATTTTTGATACTAGTTAAAATAATTTTCCAGTATTTTAAATTATTTAATTATAATTTTTAAAAGAGTATTTATATTTTTCTTAATTTTCTATAATTTTCTATGGTTTAAAATCCAAGTTTTATATTTATTTAAATGATTTTAATATTTATAAATTTATTTAGTGCAGTAAAAATTATTGGAATTTATCCATTGTGTTACTAATACTATTACATATTGTAGACGGTAAAAATTACCGCGACGGACTAACAAACAAATTCGCCCGCAAGTCAAGACCATCCACTTAGATGAAGAATGGAGTGTAGCCATGAGACGGGTTCGATGGTACACCTAGGCCCTTACACACCAAGTCACATGGGGGTGGATCCGCCCTCATAAGCCAGATCCGCCCGCAGATGTTCAAATTCGCCCTCATGAGCCAAGTCCGTTCGTAGGGGTGCGAATTCACCTTCATCCGCTCACAGGGGCTCAAATCCGCCCCCATATACCAAACCCACCCAGAGAGGGCCACGTCTACCTACGTAAGTTGAAAGCCGGGTTTCCAGGGACGAACCTTCCCCATTTCTCGCGATGTGGGGGGAGAGAGCGCAGCGCTCCAGATTCGTCAGACGGCCGCCCCTAATTCAAGCAAGCAAGACAGGCGCCGGACCGACCTGCATCCTCATAAATGCAGGTCACTTCACCCATCAGAATGGAAAACCAAAGCCGTCAGCGCGCCACAAGCTATCTGGAGCTCACTCAGACACGCGACGTCCATTCTCCAACCTCTATCAAGACATAGGGAGAGGAGAGAAGGCACAAGACCCCAGGACCGTCAAATGGCCACTCGGTGGCTCGCAGCGTGGGTAAGCAGACAGCTACCAGAGCAGCCTGCACCCTCATAAATGCTGCTTACCTCACTCGTCCAAACCGAGAGCAAGAGCCGTCGGCGTTCTATGAGCTGGTCAGATCCGCTTAAGTATCGGGAAGCCGCTGTCACGGGTACGAGGAGGGGCTTTCCCACTCCTACGTGACGTGACGCAACATGCGACTCCTCTAATGACCGCTGGCATCACAGAAGAATAGCAGAATGTCTCTGAACAATGTATGGTCACATCCCATAATTTTAGGAACAGCCAAACTGTCTCTCTCCTATTAAAAGGCTTCTTTCAGCAACTTGAAGAGGATCGATCGATTGATCAATCAAGAGAGGAAGAGGCTTTCTGCATACCCTTGCATTACAGCGCGATCTCCTAGCTCCGAGCCCTAATCGCCGGCGAGCCAGAAGAGACGAACTCCTTCACCTTGAGCTTCTACTGAGTACTGAAGCTCTCCAACAACCTCGGTCGAATCGTCCAAGGGAGGCAAACTCGGCACGAGCGCCGAGCGAAGCATCCTGTAGCTACCTTAAAGTCCCCACGATTAAACAAAGAGGGCCTTCCCTCTACTTCTATTGTAATTCAGATTGATTTAGTTTGTAATAGGCTTTCTTATAAATACAAACAAAATCCTCCATTTTTGGGAAAATCAGAAATTTACAGCTACAGAAGATGGCGACCACAGTGGCAGAAGCTGTTTCCTCAAGCGAAATGGTGGTAGCTCAGTTCGACGACGTTGCTGTTGGGACGACAGTAGAGTCCCTAGAGATTGAGTTCGACCAGGCCAAGTACGAAGAGTACTTGTCTTCCTCCTATTCCGGTGGCGAAGCGTCCCGCAAGCGCCATATAGTCATGCACAGGAGCCGACCTCAGACGGTCAAAGCTCCCGCGCCAGAAGGCTCTACCCGAGTCTCGACGGGGAAACCCGCCCCAAAGTCTCTCGAGGCCAAGTCCCAGACCGAGAGCATGAGGGGAGGGTCTACTAAGTGGGTCGCCAAACGACCATCGGTAACACCCGCTCCAAAAGAGACACCAGTTCAGTCCGGCACAAGCCACACTGCCACAACCCGCGCAGACACTCTCCTCGCTGGAAGAGCTAGCCAACAGCGACGACAGATGCTTGTCGGGCGGAAAGCCCAGACCTCCGCTTCATACGACGGCCTGAATTACTATACAGGCCCGAGAAGCGAGAAACGAGAAGGCAACTCGCCCAATATCGGGAGGCCCTCCAAATCAGGAACGCCAACCAAGAAGGATGGGGCCACCCGCTCAGGTGGACTTCGCTTCTCAGGTCACATCCCTGACGCGAGTAAACCACCCCAAGCGAGTGGGCCTATCAGAATAGGTGAATCCTCGAAGGCTGGCGAGCCTCGCCATAATCTTTTGGTGGATAAACACAAAGACAAGGAAGTAAGCGGCACTTCATGAGCCCGCTCGCTCAAACTAAGGGTCGAAGCTCGCTTATGCGCTGGAGTTCGCCCAAACGCGAAAACTCGCCCGTCAAGGCGAGATTGCCTAACTCCAACACCTCAGCATCCCGCCCAGCGTGCGCCAGAGAATACATCTAAAGGTCTCTCATGTATGCACCCAAACAATCCTTCTGATACTGGGGGTTGTCACCAACCACCCACAGGAGATCTCCGAGAATATCTGACTCGCAAGCGCACTATGCATGAGGCGAGCCCTCAGTGTCATTGCGAAAGGCTCATCCATACGATACTCGCTGACTGCCAATGCATAGGGACAACAAAGCCTTTGGTGTTTGAGAGACTTTCTCAACAACCTTCTCGGTAGAGGACCCCCTGTCGAAAGCGTCGTCATAAAAATGGACGCGCTGCCGACGACCTAGAACTCCTGTCCACCACAGTCAACATGACGGACAAGGGTAAGGGGGTACTCTCCGATTCCCTAGATTCGGATTCCGTTCTAAGACCTAACCGCCGGTTCGCCCAGCGCGGACAAGGCGGCATATCCCAGCGAACCCGTAGTCGTAGGGGGGTAAACATCGGGTTTGATTACTCAACCCTGGCACCCTCCTCCCACGGCAAAGACGAGATTCATTCGGCGGCAACCACGTCCCAGACCTCACACTCGAGTCAGGAAGTACCTACGAGGGTGCACATGATGGAACTCACCCACGAGCAGACGATGGCTCAAAAGCTGGAAGAACAGCAGGCGACCATCGACTCTCTACGAGAGATGATGGAGCAACTTCTGAACAAGAAGAAGAAGAAGAAAAGAGCCCAACGCCCCTTACCCCGGCGAACTGGGGATAGAGAGTGGGTACCTCCCCACCGTCCGGCGACGGAAGCGGAAGACAACAGTAATCCGCAATCCGATTACTCTTCCAAGACGTCGCTGGGAACGTCACACACCGGGGATGGCACCCGTGACAAGAGGTTCGATGAGTTCCAAGACCAACTCAACGCGCTGAAGCTTCAGCAAAATATGAATAAGCTGGGGGTGGTCCGTCCCTACCCTATCGAGTGGGACACGGTCCCATACCCAGCGAAATTCAAACCGATCAGCCTGGTGCAGTTCGATGGCAAAGGTTCGCCTTCGCAGCACATCTACTACTTCATAGCGCAGACTGGATTCCTCACGGGGAATAACGCCATTCTTACTCGACTATTCATAGGTACCCATAAGGGGGTAGCCTTTGAATGGTTTCGTAAGCTGAAACCCGGCTCGATCAAGTCATGGGCCGACGTCGAACGACTCTTTTTGGCCCGTTTCTTCGACGACGACACGGAAGTATCGATGGCCACTCTCCTCGCGGAGAAACAACGGAAGTCGGAGTCGGTCAACGACTTCGTAAAAAGATTTCGGAACCGATCAGTCCACTGTCGGGACCAAGTCTCTAAGTCGACACTGATCGAGATGTGTCGCAACAATCTGTCGATCCACATCCTGTCCAAAATAGGCGCGATGGAAACCCGGACGTGGAAAGAGCTTGTACGTCAGGGTGAACAGGTGGAGAACATGATCAAGAGGCTGGAGGCCGAAGAGCCGCAGCCCAAGAAAGGTGCCGCGGAGCCGGCAGCACCAAAGAACCCCCCTCGAACAAGAGGAAAGGAGATCATGGCAGTCGATTCCACCCTAGCGCCAAAGAATGCTCAGAGGCCGAAGCCCAGACAATTTGAACAACACCCCCCGCGGTAGTATGACTTCAAGGAAGACAAGGTGGTGGCAACGTTTGATACGCTGCTCAAAAGCGGTCGACTCAAACTGCCAGAAGCCACGAAGCCTAAGGAGGCAGACAAAACTAGTGACCCAACCTACTATGCTTATCATAGGTTCCTTGGTCACCACACAACCAAGTGCTACGTCCTCAAGGACAAGCTCCAGGCTCTCTACGATGCAGGGGTCTTGAAGAAGGAGAAGGTTCAAAAGCAGGTGACCGCGAACATGATCACGTTGAGCTTTGGAACAGATCTCCCAGAGGTTCATGCTCCGGCGGGAGTGATTTCTATCCCCAAGGCGGTCTTGAAGATCACCAACGACGATCCTCACAACCAGCGGGGGAAGGGTTTGGTCCCGCCAACTCTGCCGTCAGGACAAGTAATGTGGGTCCATCCAGACCTCCTCAACGATGAACAGTGGACTGCAAGGCCCTCGAAAGAGGCCAAGAGAAAACATTGCAACGTTGTCTCTGCCATTCTAGATAGAGACGGCGAAGTGATAGCCGCCCTTACTGATTCCGAGGAGGATACCAATGTCTTCGCCACGACGGCAGGAAAGGAATTCACCAAAGAATACCCCACGAGGGCAGAGAACACGACAAGACCTCCCGTGAGGCCAGCCGCAACAACCCCTCCTAATCCAGATGCACCCAGCTCAAGCCGTCAACCTTTCCAGTTCAACGTGCTCGCACAACTGAAAAGCATTCCCGCGCGAATTACCATGTACGACCTCCTTAGACTATCCAGGTCTACACGGGAGGCCCTACAGGAGGCGTTGGCGGATTCAGAGGCATTCTCGACCCATTTCTCGAAAGAGACGGAGGCGGAATAGGAATGTGCGAATTGTTGCCAGGTCTCAGACAGACGAGTCCCGAGCATCACCTTCACTCCTGAGGACATGCTCATCAAAAGCACGTCCCACGACCGACCACTGTACTTCACGAGATACATCGGATCGGAGAAAGTGGACCGAATCCAAGTCGACCCGGGTTTTGCGTTGAGCATCGTACCCCTGAAATTTATCAAGCACTTGGGGATACCGCCGAAGCGCTTGTCCTCGACCACCACGACCATTTTTTGCTTTAACGCTACGGGGACGCGGCCATTGGGTAAAATCCGCCTGAAATGCCGAATAGGCAACATGAAGACGGAGGTGACCTACTACGTCATCGATGCCGAGCCTTCCTACAACGTGCTCTTAGGGCGCCCGTGGATCCATGGAAATCGGATAGTCCCATCCTCCCTCCACTAATGCTTGAAATATGTTGACGATTACGAACGTGTGAAAACAGTAGTGGCCGACAGACAACCCTTCAAAGGCATCGAGAATTACTTCACAGACTCTCTGCTGTATCAGGACCCCGTCGAACAGCCAGTTGAGGAGCCGGAAAGCGACAACGAGGCGGATAGCGAACCTGAGTACGGCGATAACCTAATACTAAACGACTTCGAGTCAATTATAATCGGTTATAAGAGTCATCATGTAACCAACGCCGTTCAGGCGGGGAAGATTATCATGAATGAAAAGTCCAACTTTGCTTATGTGTCGTCTTGTTCTACGTCTGAGGGTGATGAACCCAATGACTCGTGGACAAAACTCCGCGGAGATCCCTCCCTGCACATGCCGGTATGCTCGTCGTACGTCGCGAGGAGGCAGCCGATTGACTCGTCGCGAGCCGTATTTGTTATACCAGCCCGAGATAAATATCAAAAAGACATTATTTTCGGCCAAATCGATAGTCCCCTACACACCATGTGGGACGAGTCGGAAGACGAGGACCCAGCGCCTTAATTTTCGCAATACAACTAAGTTGCCAAACGCATGATGAGCGACATGGGGTATGACCTCACGTGTTTAGAGGGCCTGAATTACGGCCGAGGGCGCAAAACGGTCATCCGACCTGCCTACGTGCCCAAGGGTAAGCCCTCAAACTACTTTAACAAGACTCGGAGAGGCTTAGGCTACTCCTCTTCCTCATCAGACCTGTGCTGTTACATCAACGAGGACTCCGACTACGCGTGCTCAGGAGATCGATCGTCGGTGACCTCGGCGTGGGACTCGGATGTCAGCGTGAGGGATCTGTTCGATGGCCTTACAGTCAACATGGCTACAATGGATCCCGCCGAGATGGCGGAGGATGGACAACTTCCACTTTATGACGAGACATGGGATCGCCATGTCAATGCCCAGTGGAGTAGTCGCTTCGAGTAACGGGAACCACCGACCGAAGACAAAGTCCTCGAGGTAAACATGGGCACTGAGGTGAATCCCAAACCCATATTTATCAGCGGTAGTCTGCCTCCTCAAGAAAAAGAGGATCTCATCGCCCTCATACGGGAATACATCGACGTCTTCGTGTGGAATTACGAGGACATGCCTGGCTTGGATCCGCGGATCGTCACACACCGCCTCAACATCAGCTCAGACGCCAAGCCAGTCAAGCAGCAGCAGAGGCACTTTCGCCCTCAGATTATGGAGGCGATTGAGGCTAAAGTAAAGAAGCTCATTGAATCCGGCTTCATCAGAGAGGAACAGCACCCTGACTGGGTGGCAAATATTGTTCCGGTCTTGAAGAAAAATAGTAAAATCCGCATCTGCATTTACTTTAGGGACCTCAACGTGGCGTGCCCCAAAGATGAATTTCCCTTGCCCATCACGGATGTCATCATTGACAACACGTGCGGATTCGAGAGGATGTCCTTCATGGACGGTTTCTTAGGGTACAATCAGATCAAAATGCACCCCGAGGATGAGAAACACACTTCGTTCAGAACTCCTATGGGGGTGTACTGCTACACGGTCATGCCCTTTGGGCTCAAGAACGCTGGCGCAACCTACCAACGCGGCATAAGCACGATCTTTCGAGAGCACCTGCGGAAGACGGTGGAGTGCTACGTAGACGACCTAGTCGTAAAGAGTCACCGTAAAGATGACCACCTCTAGGACTTGAGGACGATGTTCGAACTCATGAGGACTCACCAACTCAAGATGAATCCCACGAAATCATTTCTAGGGATGTCTAGTGGTAAATTCCTCGGCTTCGTCGTCATGACGAAAGGAATCTGGATCGATCCAGACAAGGTGCGAGCCATTCGAGAGCTCCAGCCGTCCCGAAATCTTAAAGAATTGAGAGGCCTTCAAGGACGATTGGCTTACATCCGAAGGTTCATTTCAAACCTTTCGAGCAAATGTTAGCCGTTCTCCAAGCTTATGAAGAAAGGCACCTCCTTCATATGGGACGAGTCTTGCCAAAAGGCCTTCGAGGACATCAAGGCATACCTTTCGAATCCGCCAGTCCTCGCTGCGCTAATGTTAGGGAAACCATTTCTCATCTATATCCGGGCCATGGAGCATTCTCTAGGTGCTCTCTTGGCATGAAACGATGACGCAGGCCATGAGCAAGGCATCTACTACCTAAGTAGGACCCTGCAAGGGGCTGAACAACGGTACCCGATGGTCGAAAAAGAATGCTTGGCCTTGGTGCTCGCCATCCAAAAGATGCGACACTACCTGGTCGGCCAGACAATCCATGTCATCTCCCGGATGAACCCTATTCGAGTATTCATGACGCAACCTGCAGCGCTGAATTGGCGTCTAGCCAGGTGGGCACTTCTACTCTCCCTTTATTTTCTTGCATTTAATTCTTGCAATTTATTTTGTAGTTTAGATTTTGTAATTTATTTTGTAGTTAGATTCTAATTTCTTGCACTATTCACCTTGAGGCTAGAACCCTCTTGGGTTTAGTTTTTCTTTTTGTTTATTTGTATTTTTTTATTCGCCTTTAGGTTAGAACCCTCTAGGGAATCACCATTTTCTAAGAAGTGAATTCAATTCTAGATTGCTCATATCTTTAATTGAATCCGCCATCTTTACTTTCTGAAATTTTCTTTTTATTCTTGAATTTTCTTTTTGATTCTTGATTTTATTCATCTCTCCTTGTGAAAATCATTCATTCATTGTCACACTTACTCTCACTTACATTTTGTGCCTATTTACACACTATCATTTTCACTCTCTTAATCTCTTCACAATCATATTTACTCATCACTCCTATTTGTCACGAACACAACATAAGAACCGATTTTATATTTTCTCCTACAAAACACCTTCCTCGTGGAATCGATATCTTTATACTATAACTTAAAACGGTTGTGCACTTGTAACATTTTTGGTACATGTTTATGCCGCACCAAGTTTTTGATGTCGTTGCAGGGGAAGGTGCTCAAGTAGGTTATAATTATTTTGGTTCTTTAACTTGTGTGTTTATTGTGAAGGAAACGCTTGGAGCTTGAAGATCGCGGATTAGAGAACTAGGATTTGAAGATTTACTTGTAGGTAACTCTTCTTTCTAGAATTTTTAATTCCATCCTTTAGCTAGTGGTTTTATCAGTTCCCCATTCTAAGTCTAGTGGTCCTTCCTTGGAGTCGAAAATTGCTTCTGAAGTGAAGATGGCGGCAATTTTGCGGATGTTAGAAGCCTTCGAAATTAAGGAACGTGCTCCAGCTCAAATCAATCATATTTCTGCCTCAGGATGTCATAATTGTCAGTCTCCTACCCACGTTTCAGAGGAATGCCCTCTCCTAGGAAACAACCATACATTAGAACAGATGAACGCTGCATTCTAGCATCCTAGAAATGATCCATTTTCTCCGATCTATAATCCAGGTTGGAGAAATCATCCCAACTTTGCATGGAATCAAGAAAATTCTCTCGGAACTTAAATCTTCACTCCCGCTTCGACCCAACATTTACCTAGGGGAAACACAGTTCCTTTTAATTCTCATTCACAATTTCAACAACCCAATCTGTCATATCAAAATCAGTCTCCTCTTCATCATGCTGTAATTCAGACTCCTCACAATCCAGATTAGGATTAACCTCTCAATGTCTTGGAAATGGGTTTGGAAACCATAATTAAGGCCTCCACTCAAACCACGAATATGTTGACTCAAACGTCCAGCACTCTGAATTCCTTTATGCAATCAACCGGACAAATGCTCAACTCCAACACTCAAGCTATAGCTAGATTAAAATCCCAACTTGGTCAACTAGCTAGTGCCGTAAGTGAAAGAGAGAGAGGAAAATTTCCGAGTCAACCCGTGGTCAACCCTAAGGATACAGGATGCGGTTCATCCTATGAAGCTCAAGTGAATGCAATCCATTCACTTCGGTCAGGTAGACAGGTCGATAATCAAGTGAGAACTCCTTCAAGTCAAACTTTTGATCCAGTACAAATTCCTTCTTCTTCTCCTTCTAATGAATCTATTCAACAATCACCCCCCTCATATGATCAAGAACCTGAGCCGGAACCTGAGCCTGCTTTTGATAGGTTTAGACCAGTTGCTCCTTTTCCAGATAGACTCAGGCTTAGGAAACACTCCCCTCAAGAGGAGAAGATCCTAGAAACATTCAAGCAGATTAAGGTCAATATTCCTCTCTTAGATGTAATTGAACAAATTCCATCTTATGCTAAATTTTTAAAGAATTATGCAGTAAGAAGAGGAGAATAAATGTTCCAAAGAAAGTCTTTTTAGCTGCCAATATCAGTGAAATGCTATCAAATCCCATACCTTTAAAATGTAAAGATCCAGGTTCTCTCATCATTTCATGTATCATTGGTAATACTCACATTGATAAGGTGCTTTTAGACTTAGGGGCCAGTGTTAATTTGCTTCCATATTCAGTCTATCAGCAATTGGGTCTAGGTGTACTGAACCCAACCAGATGTACCTTACAGTTGGTTGATAGATCTGTTAAGGTCCCTATAGGTGAGTTAGAGGATGTTCTGATTAAGGTTAGAGATTTTATTTTTTCAATAGATTTTATAGTCTTAGAAACACAGCTTGTTTCCAATCCCAAAGGACAGACACCTGTCATCTTAGGACGACCTTTCTTAACCACTTCTAATGCTCTCATCAACTGTAGAACTGGTCAAATAAAGCTGTTCTTTGGGAATTTGACTGCTGATCTTAATATTTTTAATCCAGGGGACTAGCCAAATAATCAGCCTCTAGAAATAAATTATATTTAGGAAAGATCAGAAGAAGAAGAAGAAGAAGAAGAAGAAGAGTCCGATTTGAGTTTTGAGGAACTTTTTGATGAAGAGTTAGAGTTCTTAGAAGAAGCAGATCAGGTCCTTAAGAATAATAAAACTTTGTTAAACATTTGCTACTTTGAATTAAATTTTGAAGAACTCTTTCTTGATGAACTTAGATTCTTGGAGAATAATCAACAACCAAATTTTCAGAACTCTACAGAAGAATTGGTTGTTAGAAAAAAAAACTTCACAGTACAAGAGTCTAAGTTCATTAAGAAATGCAAAATGTATGACACCAATAATACCTACATTACTTTATTACAAGAATTATTGAACATCCCGAAATACTTGGAATTTCACATTATTGATTATATCATTCTGAATTTATTCAAAATCCGAGGAAGAATTTTTAACAATAAGGTAGGATTCAATGTAGAATACGAGCTCTTCATGTTGAATACTTTATTCTACATTATTTTTTTTGTTTATTTAATAATAATAAAAGTAATTTATTCTTCTCTCATTTGAGTGTTTCTTATTCAGTTGAAAAAAACAGAAAAAAAGACAAAAAAAAGAGAATAATAAACTTTTGATTCTATCCTCCTCAGACCAAAGGTAATTACAGATTTTTATCAGCTGAACAAATGTAAGTACTTCACTTCTTATATGTTTTACTTTGTGCATCATAGAGTTTGCATTGAGGACAATGCAAAATTTAGGTGTGGGGAAGGGAATTAGTTATTTTTTCTCTTTGTTTTATATTTTTTGTTGCATTTTTATCATTTTTTCCTTTTCCTAAAAAATTTATAAAAATATCGTCACTTGCCAAATTGATAGAGTTATGTAATAATTGATTTATTTGATAAATTTTCTAATCTGTTATTTACTCTAGTTCATATTTTATGATAACTCTAAATAAAGTTCTTAAGAAATGATTTTTAAAGTAGTTTACTTTACTTAATCCTTGACTTAGATTTTTATTTAAAATAATGGAATGCATGCTTAGCTTAGAGTTAAAAATAATTTTTCAAAGTGGCTTGACTTACATATTTTTCAGAATATATACACATATACATATAAAAAATTGTAAAAAGAAGAGTGCGAAAAATGGGCACCAAAAGAAAAAAAAACTCTTAAATACAAGCTGATTCTATCTTATAAAGCCTAAGCTGATTGAGTAATTAAGCCCAAGGAGTATTTCCATACTTAATGACCTAAGCCCAATTGGGTTGGGATCCATTGGCCCAAAACTCGTTCAATGGTCGCTTAGAAAGCCCGTTAAAGTAGAAAAAAATCACCATGGAAGAAAGAGTTATATATATATATATGTATATATGTATGTATATATATATATATGTATATATATATATATATGTGTGTGTATTGTTCGCGGGAAAAATCAGATTCTTCTTCATTGACGAACTCATTGTACTAAATGTTAACAACTTTTTGCGTTTACAAAGATCCGGTCTTTTTATAAGAGCCGGTTACAACGAAATTCAAAACAAATAAAGAAAAATTACAACTTTCCTTGTTTAACGAACAGATCGCGAGCTCCTGTTTTACGGTCACTCGCTTTGTGGGTTGTTTGCCTGTGCCGGGGTTGATTACCGTGGACCACCGTGTAATCTCGATCCAAACAGATCTACGCGGTATAACGGGTATTATCCCACCAAGGAGATAATAGCCGGGAGGGATCGTTTCACCAAGGAAACGACCGCTCGAATCTCGGGATCTAAGAACGAAGCTTAGATCCGGAGTAGAACGACGTAGATATGAGGATTAGCCTCTTAGAACTCCTGCCTTATTTGTTGCAGGTGCTCGCCAAGAACTAAATCCGAGTGTCCAAGTCTTCAAGCCTTCACAAATCCGAGTTGAGATGACAATCCGGCAGAGTTTCGGCTCCTCAGAAGTTCAGAAAAAAAGTCCTCTCAAATGAACAACCACCCCCCCTATTTATAGGATACCTGAACTGTGCCCGCATGCACAAGAGGGAGGGGGGAACACCCGGCCACCTTGGGGTGGCTCGGCTCATGCCGAGCCACCCCAAGGTGGCTCGGCTTGCCGACCCACCTCGGGTGGCTCGGCCTTGGCCGAGCCACCCTGGGGTGGCTCGGCCACCGAGCCACCCCGGGTTGGCTCGGTTCAGGCCAAGTCCCCGGGTGTGTCGTGTTTCGTCGTTTTTCGGTGTTTTCCGTCTTTCGGTTCTTCGTTTGATTCGCCCGGACTTTG
>BQKN01061394.1:156772-181980 GCA_022839385.1 Asparagus kiusianus | reverse complement strand
AAAAACCCATGAATTAAATGAAGAACACAAGCAACAGCCAAAAAGCCCAAGCCCATAATCAAGCCGTGTAGCCTGTAGAAGCCGGAGAAAATAAAAAAAATTAAATATGAAAAAAAATGTATTCAAGATAGTTGGCCGTAAAGAAACGACGATATCTCCCAATCCGAAAGGCGAAATTTAACATATAATATATGAAAATTACCTATCTCGACGAGACGAAGCCAACCGTGAAGTCAAATTTTTTATTTGAGCATCGATGCACGCATCGATGTGGGCATCGATGCTTGTATCGATGTGAAGTCGTCCATAATTCATCAACGGCCGAAATTGCATTCTTGGGGCTCAAGTTTGATCCAAATGCTCTTATTCACTGATGTTTACTATAAATAGGGGTAGAGAGTGAGGGGTTAGGGGTGTAAAAATTTTTGTAACTTCATTTGGAGAGGAGGGCTACTCTTAATTAAGAGGGTCTTTTAAATTTGTAACTTTTTGTTACAATTAATAAAAAAAATTTCACCACTTTAAATTTTTCTTTTCTTTTTTTTTGTTGGATGATGAAGATGAAGATAGAGATGGTGATTAATTTTAAGGTTTGTTTTTCTTATTTCTCTTTTATTGCTTATTAATTTAGATTTATTTTCATGCTTATAATTAGATTTTATTTTCTTGTTTAAATAGCCAAGAGGCTAGAACCCTCTTGCCTTAGATTTATTTCATGCCTATAGAGTATATTTATTTTCTTGTATTTAATTCTTATAATTTATTTTATAGTTTTGATTTTGTAATTTATTTTGTAGTTAGATTCTAATTTTTTACACTATTCACCTTGAGGCTAGAACCCTCTTGGGTTTAGTTTTTCTTTTTATTTATTTGTATTTTCTTTGATCCGCCTTTAGGCTAGAACCCTCTAGGAAATCACCATTTTCTAAGAAGTGGATTCAATTTAGATTACCCATATCTTTAATAGAATCTGCCATCTTTACCTTCTGGAATTTTCTTTTTATTCTTGAATTTTTCTTTTTGATTCTTGATTTTATTCATCTCTCATTGTGAAAATCATTCATTCATTGTCACACTTACTCTCACTTACATTTTGTGTCTATTTACACACTATCATTTTCACTCTCTTAATCTCTTCACAATCACATTTACTCATCACTCCTATTTGTCATGAACACAATATAAGAACCGATTTTATATTTTCTCCTACAAAACACCTTCCTCGTGGGATCGATATCTTTATACTATAACTTAACACAGTTGTGCACTTGCAACATTTTTGGTACATGTTTATGCCGCATCAGACACGTGTGAGTGTCTCGCACATGTGTGGATCTCGCAGTTGTTTTCGCATTGATTTTGGCCCGTTTTGACGTATTCGAGGTACGTATTCACACTCCGATGAGTATAGGAGTATAAATTGCATCTCCTTGAACCTCTAATAGGTATATAAGGTTAAACTTATTCTCGAAACTTCGATGAGTATATGAGTATAAACTCATTCTCCATGATCCAACACCATAAGAACTTAAACTGTATTGACTCTAGTTAACGTATGAATATAAACTATATCGACGCTATAACGGAGGTCAATGCCGGTCAATGCGTCAATAATTTTACCACAGCAAGGCTCACGATAATTTTTTAGGACAAAGAATTATTTCGGGGAGTTCAATCGCAATTCATATGTAAACCCCTGACTAAGATGATCAGTTCAACGTTAACTCAACAACGAGAGTTAATATAGGTATCAACGCACTAGTTTTAGTTTAAGATTTCAACAACGATCAGACGATAAAAGTAGCACCAAAAGAATTTTAGACTATTCGACAAAATACCGAATATACTGAAAGCTAAAGAAGTCAAGAATTGAAGACAGGGCCTATCTGATCTAAAGTATTCTAGACTCCTTGATAAAAGACTGAGGAGACTGAAAACTTTGAAGGGGGTATCTGTGAGCGTTAAAAACTACCTATAAGTTCCCAGATACAACTCAAGACGGAGAGGATATGACTAACATAATCATCTAAGTTAAAGAAGATCATTTGATGCCAAAAGAAGCAAAGAAATGCGCTAAAAGACGAAATGACAAAACGACAAAGCGCGCAAAATAACGAAACAATGAAGAGTCCCAAAGTGTGAGACACAATAGTGTGTCTCACACTCAAAGTGCAGACACGCTATTATGTCTCACACTCAAAGTACAAGACACAATAGTGTGTCTCACACCCAAGTGCGAGACACACAATGTGTCTCACATAGGGAGGGTGCCCCGGACGCATTTTCTGATGGATTTCTCAAGATTTGTACATTCTATTGGCTTCCTAACTATCTTGGGAGTATCCTTAAACATGGAAAAGTTGTTATTAACTAAAGGTACATTCAAATCACAAGATCTTATCCACAAACATGGCATTCGAAGCCTATAAATACCCCCTAGCGTCCATATGCAGGGGCAATCGAGAGGACTGATGTACGTGCAAGAGAACTTACCACTTTCAGAGCAAAGTCATGATTTTCAGAGAGAAAGGTGAGATCTTGGCAAACTTCAGCATGAAGAGGAAGATTTCAAAAGATTTGCAGGCCTTTCACTCTTCCCTTGAGATCAACCCTTGTTTTGATCTCGAGAAGAGTATTAATATCACCTTGATGAGGTTATTTACTTCTGTTCTTATTTCTAAAACCAAATAAGAATACTGAGCCTTCTTCACGATCAATCTAGATCTGTGAATCGGTGGTCTACGGGCTAACGCGTCCCTGGTACAGACAAAGATCACATGCAAGCAGCGACCGATAAATGATCTTTGCATGTGTTTTTAGTAGATCTCTTTTTGTTTTCATTGTAACGAGAAATCTTATAAAAAGATTAACTCTTTTGAATCTGTGTAAATGATAAACTTTATAATAGGTTAAAAAATGAAATTGATTTTCGACATAAACAAATCTTATATAATCATTGGTTGGTATTAAAAGTATTGGTCTCTCTACTAATTTTTCATCGTAGGGAGGGTCTAAATTTCTAGTTTTATTATTAAACAAATGTGATTTATAATGACCAACACTTCCATAAAGAACCTATAAATATTAATTTTGAACTTCTATGTGCATGTTTGGCAACTTACTTATTTCTACCTACAAGTATCTTTTTACTTATAAGTTGGCAACATTGTGTTTGGTAAGAGTTACCTATTTTACTTATTTGTTACTTATAAGTAGCCAAAAATTAAGTTGAGATTACCTAACTTATTTTTTGTCTACTTATGAGGCTATTCTGACCAAATGACATAAATGCCCTCCTATTTACCTTCACTTCATTAAATATTTTCTTATAATAAATTGATTAATTAATTAGTTAATTTATTATTATTATTATATAATTTTATAATAGTATATAATATTATTACTCATAAATAAAATTATAATATATTATAATATAATAAAATTATGATAATAATATATATTATAATATATATAATATCATGATATTATTATAATATATTACCTATTACAATAGGCAAAATGGCCAGATTGGTATATTTTTTAGAGGCTTGGTGATATGTTGGTATATTTTCTTTTAGTTTTTTTAGATTGGTAAAAATTTTCGACTCCGACGTCATATAAGCCTTAAATTTGGCAGGAGTTACTATTCCGGCCAGGGCTGATGGGATATTTTTCTAAAAAAAACCCTCATCAAATACAATTTCTTGCTCCTAACCCCCCTCTCCCTCCTCCTCATCCTCTTCAACCTCCCCCTCTCACTCCTCCTCCTCATCCTCTTCCTCCTCCTCCTCATCCACTTCAACCTCTCTCTCTCTCTCTCTCTCTCTCTCTCCTCCCATGGTCTCTGTTCTCTGCAACTACACTTCATTAGCCTCTCACATCCCTAAACTCCCTCTCCTCCCAAATCCCAACAAGAAACCCCAAAACCAAATTTTTGTTTTCCCATGTCGATTCAAAAGAAAAACCTACCACTACCACTACCATCATCATCTAATAAATGCCATCAGTAATCCACACAACAGTAGCAATAATAGTAGCCAACATTAACTTAGAACTCTGTTCCATGGTGGGTTCAAGTGGCCTGAGATAAATGTGCCCACGGTGGTTCTCAAACTAAGCTCTGAAGAGATTCTTAGCAGAGATCAGGATTCGTTTGCTGAGGTAGTAAGCTCTGCGGTCTCCAAAGGGGTTGGGGTTGTGGTCCTTAAGAGCGGCAAAGGTGATGATGAGAGTGGCGGTCTCCTCTACGAGGCTGCTTGTGTTCTCAAGTCCGTGGTTGGGGACAGATCTTATCATTTGATTCGTGAGCGTGTGGACATTGTTGCTGCTGTTGGAGCCAGTAGAGTCCTTCTCTCTGATCAAGGTGACCACCCACTTAACTTAAACTTATGATTTTTCCTTTTGTATTTGATGTTTTTTGTTTTGGCATATTCTGATTGTATTTGATTATACATTATCTACTCACCTTTGATGACTAAACATCCCCGGTTGTTGCGTATCAATTATCTAGGTTCAACCTCCCCCTCCTCCTCTTCCTCCCTCCTCCTCCATTCGCAACAAACCACCACCAAGCCAATGATTTACGGCCAACCCCTACAACTGACCCAATCACACCCACCTGTACACTAACTGATCGATGACATGTTGCGTTTCATTTCCTACTACTAGCATCATCAACAACGCATGTGCCCTTGCACTTCAACGGCCATCTTCCCTTGCCCACCTTCCGGGGGCAGCCATCAGCTCCCTCGCCACAACAACAACCTTGACCATCCTTCCTCATCTTCGAAGGTCGTTCGATGCTTGTAGATGAACTGCACACAAGGCGGCCGAAAATATAAGGGAGGGACGAAGAGATGGGGGTCGAGGGCCTGCCATTGGAGGCGGTGGGTCAAGAGTCGAAGGCGAGAACGAAAATATGAGGGAGGGATAGTGAAAGACTGGATTTCGATCGAAGGAAGCTAGGGTTTGTGAGGGTCTAGTTCCACGATGAGGAGACGGAGCAGGCAACGGAGGTGAGGGGGAAGGGGAGGCGGATAAGGTAGCGCTCCACCATTTTGTTAGGGAGGTCGGGTATTAGGTTGTCGGAGATCTGTGCATCGCCGGTCGACATCGTAGCGAAGAAGAGGAGGAGGGGGAGGTTGAAGAGGATGAGGAGGAAGAGGATGAGGAGGAGGAGGAGGAGAGAGAGGGGGAGGTTGAATAGGATGAGGAGGAGGAGGGGGAGGTGGGTTAGGAGCAGAAAATTGTATTTGATGAGGGGTTTTTTACAAAAAATCCCATCAGCCCTGGCCAGAACATTAACTCCGGCCAAATTTAAGGCCTATTGTTTTGGGAGTAAATTGTTTTTATTACAGAATTTATTACAACTTTGGGCGTTACAATAAATTCAAAAAAATAGTCTTTTTATAAGACTTTCAACACAATGAAAAGTAAAGTACAACTCTCTTTCAAACAATACACAACAAGTGTTTATTGCCTATCGTATTTTTGCGGGATCTTTTCTTATAACGGGGACGTTGATATCCGTGTACCACCGAATGATTAGATCGGTCCGGAGTTTCATTGATTCGTAAAGGAATCAAGAAACCAAAGTAATTATCTCGGCAACAGCGAGATAACCACTCTTCTCGAGATCGCAGCTAAGTACAATCTTAAGGGAAGCAACCGGGCTATGGATCTGACAAACTCCTCTTCCTTATGTTGGAGAACTCAATCCGATCTCCTCCTCCTCTCTGAAATTCATGCTCCTTAGTCTCTGATTTAGTAGGGCTTCAACGAGGCACGAGAATTCTAGATCTATGTAAATAAAGGCCCTAGGGCTGTATTTATAGGCTTCAAGAGCCTTATTTTCGGATAAGAACGAACGATTTAATCTTATCCTTAGTTTTAACCACTTTATCACGTTCTTAGATGATATTAGATTAGTTAAAACAAATATAGGTGGTTAACGGTCGAAAAATGACTCAAAACTGCGTAAAATGGCTTTTTGGAGCCTACGGACACCCGCGGTGTCTTGGCCACGGCCTTGGCCGAGACACTCGCGGTGTCTCTTAGGCCGAGGGCATTGTTTTGTGCATCCAGTCTGTTTCCGTTGTATCTTCGTCGTCCGAACTCGGAATTGTGCGATTCAAAGTGCGTACGAAAGTTGACGAGGAGATCTACAGGCTCCCATGGTTGAATCATACATGGAGTAGACAGGATACGAGAGGCATTTTGTTTTTCGTAAGTGAAGCGTAGCTCCCGATCAGTTCGTATCTTCGTTATTCTGCAGCTCCTTTGCTTCACACGATTCGTTGACTTGCTTCATATGCTCATCGATATTAATTAAGCTTTTGTGACTTGGATAGTAACATTCATTATCTTCTCTCTGCTTCGGGCTACCTCTGAGAGCCCATAGGCAATTTTTGATACCTAAAGATACCCTATCCAAAGTGTTCTAGTCTCATTTCTTTTATATAAGGGCTTGAAATACTTTGGATGTGATCGGTCTAACCTTCAGTCAGTGTGAAAGGACCTGTAGTCAGTTTTAATCTTTGACTTCTTTAATTTTTAGTCTATTCAATATTTTAACGAACAAATAAAATTTCTCCGACGCTTGTTTATCGTCTGGTTGTTGTCGATGTCTCGAATCAAAACTGATGAGTTGGTTTTAGCTCCTGTCATTGAGTTTACTTTAAACTGACTATCTCCGTCATAACGCATTGACCGGCTATAATAATCCATCTTTTTAGTAGCAAATAAAAATTTATTAAGTTGGTTAATGTAGGCTGTCTAAAAAATCACAATAGATAGCTTATCCCCCATCAAACACCGATGATGGAAGTTACAATCTGACGACTTCCAGAAAGCTACAATTTGAAGACTTTCACGTAGATCGCTGAAGGTTATAATCTGACAACCTTCACGACAACCGATGAAAACTCTAAGTTCAACAGCATTCACAATCAACATCGGGAGTTACAATCTGACGACTCTCATATTCTCAAGGAGCCAAAACAAAGATTACAAGACAATGATCTTTTCAACGCTATGACAAAAGAGATTACTTGTTGATAATCTCTTCAAAGCAAGACGCGGAACTCATCACCGCGCTCTAAGACCAAAACGCGGAGGTCCTCCCCTTGTATCAACACCAAAACGCGGAGGTCCTCCCCGTGTATCAACACCAAAACATGGAGGTCCTTCCCGTGTGTCAACATTAAAACGCTGGGGTCGGACCCGCGTTACAACAGCAAAACGTCGGAGTCGGACCTGCGTTACAACATCGAAACACCGGGGTCGACCCTCGCATTTTTTTTAACGCCGAGTGGGTACCCAACTTCGCGACTCCAGTCTAAAACACAGAGTTAGGGTCCTGAATGCCAACTTGGGCGTTTGACTCGTTCAAGCACGAGCTGAACGATTGCAGGAACCATTTTCCCTCCATGATCTGAGGGATTTCCGCCCCACTTGAGAGCAGATTAAGGAGGTGGTTACACCCCTCTCAACCCCATTATGGAGAGAATTAAGGGAGTGGTACACCCCTTAATTCCCTATAAATATGGGTAAACTCAATTGAGTTTAGGCTGGCTTTTCAGATCTGAGACTTGGCAGCAGAGAGAGGATCTTTGGAGCATTTCTAGAGCTTAGGATATTTGCAACAAGAGTTTCTTCATCATTGGCTTATTAACCGATTTTCGGTTCAAATCAACTCTTTTACAGAGTTCCTCAAAACTCGTCCAGAGTTCTAAAACTTACTTTGCAAGTTCTCCACAACGTCAAATCATGAGGAGAAGATATCGTTCCAGTGAATCAAGACGTGCGGATCGTCAACGGAGAGCAAACTCGACGCGAGCATTCGAGGGAGGCACTCCATCGCCACCGTGAAGAACCCAATTTTTAAACAAATGGGAGAATCAAATTCATTCTCCTCTCTTTTGTAATCGAGATCCAAATTGTAATTGATTTTGAGAGAATATAAGTCTATTTTCTTTCATTTTCTTTTTACTACAAATTTTCCCGCATACAGTTAAATATGTTCATCTCATCGTTTGTTTTATCACATCGTTTGTTTTACAAATTCCAGAAATTTCATTTCTTCTAAATCTATTTCACCCTTTTGTTTTATCTTGATCATTATCCTCAAAGATTGGTTATTTACTCCTTCATCATTAAATTCATAAATTAGCATTTTTGCTACTTGCTCATTCTTTCTCGTTTCCCTCTTGTGAATAATTTATTCAAGGACTGATTTAAAACTGTTCAACTATAGATTTTTAGAGTGTGCTGTAAAAAATTATTAAAACCACAGAACAACCGATAAGAGTCCACAATAACACTTCAGTGAAACACTATAATATAAGGTTTATGAGATGTACATGAAAAAAATAATCTGCACAGTTTTTTTTTTGGGTCCGTCTAGTAAGTTTGTTAATATTCATTTTGTATGTTGTGAGCCTTCAGCAAATATTTGACTGGTCTCAGTTTGATCAATCATATTGATCAATCATATATTTACACTTATTTACATGAGAATCATCTTAAATTAATTATCCCTACTGATACGGGTGTATCTCTCTTTGAAACTTAGCGATCCTCATGGGAGCTTGAGGATAGATGATTCTCATAATAGCATGAGAATAGAGGTGTAAAATAGTACAGTGGAACGTAGATGGAAGCGTGGGACGAGACGACGAGTAGCAGATTCGAAGAATCCAGTTTTCAGCTCGTGAGTCGACGCATACATGTACATTAGTCAACTCATCAGGTTGAGTCGACTCATGCCTGTCATGAGTCGACTCACCAAACCTAGCCGTTTTGTCAAAAGTCTCTGACCAATCGACCTGCGGGCTTATGAGTCGACCCATGTGTCATGAGTCGACTCATCTCAGTTATGAGTGACTCATTACTGGTTTTTGTGTTTTGTCCAGTTTCGAATGAGTCGACTCATCTCAATCATCAGTCGACTCATCGATGGTTCCCTGGTTCGTCTGGGCTTCTGTTTACACGAATTCCTATTGGTTTTAGGCCTGGTTATTTACCACTTTGTCATCCATGTTGTTACACCTATATAAGGGATTGTTTTAAGGATTCTAAGGAATCAAATATATTCAAAGAGAGATTCTAACCATTGTATTAGGCTTTAGAGAGGATTGAAAGGTTGTTCTCGATTCTAGTGAGATTGTGAGGGAGAGATTGTAATCTTTTGTTCTTCATAATCTAGAGAAGGTATTTTTCTTCGCCATACTGAATTGTTCTTGTGTTTTAGTTGTCTTCTTCTCAAACCACCTTTTGGTAATTTCGCGACCAAAGGGTGCTCATACGGCGACTCGTATCAAGTTGGTATCAGAACAATCAGATCCTGTAAAGGGGGCATCCTGTGTATAGTCCTGACTCGATCGTAATACAAGAAGCTAGGCGAGATCCTTATTTCATTAGAAGGAGTCCTGGTTTTAAGGAAGAAGAAGATGGCTGAAGGAGACAATTCAGTGAGGATTGATGCATAAGAGAAGCAGATCGAGACGATAGGTTCGACTCTCACACAACTCGTCAGTCTTATCCATGGAGATGACAAACAAGGTGAATCTTCTTCGAAGAAAATTATTGAGTCCGAAGATGAGAGAGTAGATTCAGATTCCGACGAGGGGGAGAAGACCGTTAAGGCTGCGTTACATCAAGAGGGTAAGAATTCTTACCAGAACCTGAAGATTGACTTCAAGGTGGAGATTCCTATTTATGATGGGAGTGTTAACATCGAGAGGCTTGATGACTGGATCGAGCGGATAGAGACATATTTTACTCTTTATGGCTACTCGTCAAAAGAGAAGATTGTGTTCGCGACTTTGAAGCTTTCAGGGTATACGTTGACATGGTGGAAATCCTACTGCAAGCAGGAGAAGAAGGCGGTATCGTGGAACAAGTTCAAGGAGTTACTGAGAAAGCAGTTCTACCCGGTGGGATTCCTTGAGGAGGGATGGTACAAGTGGTACGGCTTGTACCAAAGAGTCAATCAAACCGTTCAAGAATACACCATGGAGTTCTAACAGCAGGCGATGGTCCTCAACATTATGACAGAGGAATATTCCGTGTTTATGAAGTATATGGTGGGATTGAGCGATTACATCCGAAAGGAGATGAAGCTATTCATGGTGGAATCAATTGCAGAGGCGAGCGTGAAGGCTATTGCCCTCGAGGGCAAGCAAAAGAAGGGCAACGAGGCTAAGGGAGACTCCAAATAGACGGGAGGCGAGTCTAGTGGTTCTCAATCTAAGGAGGAGAAGAAGAAGAAGGGTGATCCAGGGAAAGCAGGGCTGATTTGTAGTCACTATGAGAAGATAGGGCACACAGCTGATCGGTGCTGGGAGAAGTATCCTTATCTAAAGCCAAGAGGGTTGAAGAAGAAGGAGGAGAAAAAGGCATACATGATAGCTCAAGGTCCGAAAGAAGTCCCGGGGATGACAGAGGCCAACAGCAGTCTTAACCTTATGGCGGGGAAGCAGACCATGAAAGAGGACGACGACCCAAGAGAGCAACTCTTTGTTCTTAAGTTGCAAGTGAAGACCAGTTTGGTTGATGTTATTGTTGATTCGGGCAGCGAGAAGAATTTGATATCCGAGGTATTGGTTCAGAAGCTGGGTCTGAAGACAGTCAAGCATCTGAAGCCCTATCCATTAGGGTGGATTCAGAAGGAGGAGAAACTGGGTGTAGTTGATCAATACACTATCAGATTTGCGCTCCACAAGTCGTATATTGATGAGGTCACGTGCGACGTCGTTCCATTGGATGTTCGTCAGATTATATTGGGCAATCCGTACTTATGGGATAGATATACGATCTACGAGAGGCGGGCTCAGAAGTACACCTTCACTAAAGATGGTGAAAATTTCATATTTTATTCGGCATCTCTTCCGAGGGAAATAAGCTTGGGGACGATGACGCGAGCGAAGAGACTAGTGAATGCAAGCAAGAAGTTTGTCTCGTTGTGCATTAGACTTCCAGAAAAGCTATCGATAAAGGATTGCAACTTGAGTCGAAAGGTGACTACGACAAGACGCGGGATGGATGAGATATTTCTGATCGGACATCGAGACCAGGTTCCTAGTAGGACTAGATGGTGCAGAAAAGATAAAGGAGCTCGAGAGTTTCCTCAGCAAAAGTTCAAACTTGAACGGGACTTCAAGTTCCTAAAGGGGGGTCATGATACGGGTGTATCTCTCTTTGGAACATAACGATCCTCATGGGAGCTTGAGGATAGATGATTCTCATAATAACATGAGAATAGAGGTGTAAAACATTACAGTGGAACGCAGATGGAAGCGTGGGATGAGACGACGCGTAGCAAATTCGAAGAATCCAGTTTTCAACTCATGAGTTGACTCATACATGTACATGAGTCGACTCATCAGGTTGAGTCGACTCATGCCTGTCATGAGCCGACTCACGAAACCCAGCCGTTTTTCCAAAAGTCTCTGACCAGTCGACCTGCGGGCTTATGAGTCGACCCATGTGTCATGAGTTGACTCATCTTAGTTATGAGTCGACTCATTGCTGGTTTTTGTGTTTTGTCCAGTTTTAGACGAGTCAACTCATCTCAGTTATGAGTCGACTCATCGATGGTTCCCTGGTTCGTCTGGGCTTCTGTTTACATGAATTCATGTTGGTTTTAGGCCTGGTTATTTACCATTTTGCCATCCACGTTGTTACACCTATATAAGGGATTGTTTTAGGGTTTCTAAGGAATCAAATATATTCAAAGGGAGATTCTAATCATTGTATTAGAGTTTAGAGAGGATTGAGAGGTTATTTTCGATTCTAGTTAGATTATGAGGGAGAGATTGTAATCTTTTATTCTTCATAATCTAGAGAAGGTATTTTTCTTCGCCATACTAAATTGTTCTTGTGTTTTAGTTGTCTTCTTCTCAACCCACCTTTTGATAATTCCGCGACCAAAGGGTGCTCGCACGACGACTCGTATCACCTACGTGTAGACTAGCTGTAGGTATTAAGAACTCTCTGAACCAAGAATTGTTTTCAGATTTATCCTATATTCCTTCAACTCTTTTATTTTACAGGATTTCCTTATCTAATTACTAGGATTTCTTTCTCGAAAAATCAAGACAAAGAGTTTGTAGTTAAATTTTGTTACGCAAGCATATTATGATTAGAATAGTCACACTAGTAGTAGCATGTACGCAAAGAATAGTATGATTGATTTCAAATGTGTGTTAGTTGCTTCTAGAATTTGTTTTTATACTGCGCATTAGTCTACAGGTTTTATTAGGCTATGGGAATTTTACAGGCTGGCTCCTAGGTGGTATGAGTTTAATTTCATAACTATGAAGATACTTCCAACTGCCAGCTAGTTATTAGGATTTAAAGCTGGCACATGTGCCTAATTCCACAACTAGAAATAAAGATCTTATCGGTTTCTATAAGCTACAGACTCACCTTTGAAGAGAAATCAACTCTTATAAGATATACTTGATATCCCGCTCTTAGATGGGGAGGGAGCAACAACAATTCAAATATATTATTGGAGATGGAACTTATATTATGTTGGCACTTCTTATCAACGTTATACACCTTTGGATGATTGTTTAGTCAGGCAACTTTTTATGAGCTTTCATGGGAGTAATAGATATAACTATTGAATATGATACTTAGTTAAATTGGAGAATGCATTATTCCATAGCAGACACTTATCATTCCTAATATTTCCATTGACCATTCACATGAGGCATGTTTGATCTTTTATGTCACTCCTGTTTGAGGAATCAACCCTAACGCTCTGAATATTTCTTATTAGGTGTATACTGTGTTTAACATGCTTGACTTTATGAAAAAAATGGTTGCTTGATCACCAAGTTGTCATCCAATAGGAGAGACTATGCATGAAGACGGCTCCTGTTAAAAATATGATTTATAAGCGTGTTTTCATAGCATGGCTATGATCTCGATATCGATATCCCGATATGAGATTTTTCCTTAGATATTACTATTATAGCATCGACTAGACGATGCACCCATCTTGATTAGACATGTTCTAGGTCACGGTTATTTTTATAGTTTTACGGAAGTCGCCCCACGGTAACTCTGTGATTAGTGCACAACATTTCATGCACAGTCACTTAAATTAAATCAACAAACATGGGGTTTATAAAGGGGAATTAGATGGGGAATATAACATGTATATAAACGGGTACATGCGCATTCCTGATATCTTGAGTTATATATACATGTGCCAAAGGGCCAATACTTGACTTGAAGCCGTGTTCCCGGGACGGTTTACGGGGAACCAATTTATATACATGAAAATATTCTTCTCTAATTCAAATAACATGTAAAATAAGAATAATGTGTTTATATGCTTTGTGATAGATTTGGCATATACGGTATGACCTGGATGAAGTATGGGTGATGTATATTTATATTATTTGTGTATAGAATTTTGGAAGTTGATATTTAGCGATTTACAATTTGAGATATATGGTATATACGAGAATTTCCTTGTTTGGATTATTCCCTCGACATACTCATCTCATGTTGTGTGTTTCTAAATCTTAACTCTTTTTAGTATATGGTATAAGATATGTGTTTTGTGGTAGACCTTGTTTGATATCCATGTTTAGAAATTTCCTTTATCATCTTTAATTGAGTTTCCATCTTTTCTTTATACCTCCCACATACACTTACACATGCACAATTTCCTCATTTTACATGTTTACTGGGAGTTTTCTGACTCCCCTGGGGTTTGCATGCCCCAGACTCGAGAATTATTCTTTCTTCGCAGGACCAAGAGTACTTTAAGGATTAAGACCAGTGGCAGTGAACACCTTCTCTCCCTTCACTCTCTCAGCTTCAGTTATTTAGGCTTTATTGTAATCACTTGTGATACTTCAGACTAAGATGTATTCTTCTCTTTACTACTTTGAATAGTTGTGGACATGTAAGAGAACTTGTATTCTCAGAGATGTCTATATCTATCTATTGTCCTTGTTATCTTAATTACATGCTCTATGTAGTAGTTTTTTAGCATAATATCTGTATATAGGATGATCCAGAGGCGTGAATGTGACCGTGTAGTGACATTGTCGGCTGAGTCATGTCCCACACTATCACGTTTTGGAACCGGGCGTGACACCAGCATTCACTCAGAACTACGCGTTGACCGGTGTTGACCTAGGGCTGCGCGTTGACCAGCGTTAACCTTCATTGCAATACGTTGATTGACGTTGACCTAGGGTTACGTGTTGACCGGCGTTGACCTTAGGGTTTCTCATCGATCGGCGTTGACTTTCATCACAACACGTTGACCATTGTTGACTTTCGTCGTAGCGCGTTGACCGGTGTCTACACAGTTTATGCTCTTAAGTTGTTGGAGCTGACGGTCCTAAATGTCGAGGCTGCAGGACTAATTATTAAAGCTGATTCATCTCCATATATGAATCTTATCCTGAAGTTGTCAGATCCTTAAGTCACGAGACGAACTAATGGAGCTGGTGTGTCAATGACTTTTATATTTATGTGATTTTTAGCAAACCTTAAGTTATCAACAGGTTTGATTAGCCTTTACCGACTACCGTTTGAGTCGGAATAGCATGCAGACTATTTAAGTCTGTTCTACATATAACGTTATGTTAAAAGAGTTAACTCTCTTAGTACTACGATATTGAATACATAGACTTCGTATTTCTTACGGGAAAGACTACCCACAACGCGTGTTAGGCGCTGACTTATCCCTACTTAGGCTTCGGAATAAAATTCCCCAGACTTGGATTATGGTGTCTTCTTCAATCGGTGAAAGACTAAACCGGCAATGCGTGTTAGGTGTTCACTTATCTCTTTTTAGGATTCGGGATAAAACTCCCCGTATGTGTAAGGCACGGATTATGGTGTTATTAATAACAACCTGTCATAATATCGAATATGTGGGCTTTTATCCTTTTTACGATCAAGGACTAACCGATAACACGTGTTAGACGCTGACTTATCCCTACTTAGGCTTCGGGACAAAATTTCCCGAATTTAGATTCTAGTGTCTTCTTCACTCGATGAAAGACTAAATCGGCAACGCGTGTTAGGCGTTGACTTATCCCTACTTAGGCTTTGGGATAAAATTCACCGTGCGTGTGAAGCACGGATTTTAGAGTTAAAGGATGGTGTCTTCTCTTGGGGTAAATATGAACCTGATACTAGAAAGGAAGAATTTTATGTTCTATCTCCAGTTACAAAGGAAACTCAACGTGGGATCTCCACTTCGAGAATCTGAAGAGTGAAACTAAGAGTGGGATCTCCACTTCGAGAATTGAAAAGATTCAGATAATCCTAACTGTCGGAAGGTTTGATTACTGAATTAAAGGTGAATTTCTTGTTTATCTATAGTGAATTGTGGTTTTGGCCCTAACTGTGGGAAGGTTTGACCAAGTGAGAGTTCGAGATGACCCTAACTGTAGGAAGGTTTGATCACTCGATTTGAAAGTGGACCTCTCCCATGAAAGGAACCGAGAGGAGATTTTGGCTTTGGCCCTAACTGTAGTAAGGTTTGACCAAATAGGGGGCTTGAGCGATCCTAATTGTTTAAAGGTTTGATCATTTAATTTGTAGACCTCTTGTTCATGGAATGAATCGAGAGGGGATTTTGGTTGCGGTCCTAACTGTTTAAAGGTTTGACCAAGTAGGAGTAAAAGTATAAATCATAGTTGGAATGTTGGCTTGTACGAATCACTCAGCGGGGGTTTTCGTTGTCAAATGACGAGATCTTGACACGAAGGGGATTTTACAATCACAATAGACCGTTCAAATTAAAATTTCCATTGCTATGTTAGGACTTTAATAGCGGGAGTTTAGCGTTTATCACTTTGTTTGTAATGACTGGGTTATCCCTAAGAATAATATCTGTATCATTCTTCCGGGAACTTTCTATTACATGAATTATCCACCCCAGATTTCTTTGCAAAATTGGGTCTATCATCATACTCAGTTGCATGATCAGATTATCCTTAAGAATATTATGTGTAATACTCTCCAGGAATTTCTCTTCAAAGGTAGGAAATTGTTTATACTCATATACCTGTTGGAGTATGCAGGGAGCAGTTTAACCTCATACACCTGCTGGAAGATTAAGAAGTAGTTTATATGCGTATACTCTTTGGAGTCTCGGAAGGAGCAGTTTATACTCTTATACTTATCGGAGTATTGATTTGGCTTAATTTAGCATTATGACGCCAGCTTTAACCAAGGTTTGGATGCTATTCTTTAAAGCGAAGTAAGCCTTGGTGGGATGAAGGATCCTCCTGTGGTACGCACAGTACTTTGGATCCGAAGTATTGTCAGCTTACTCCTGACTTGCGATAAGTAGTAGCTTGATCTTGTTGTTTTCAATGAGGGATTCGAAAATAGTTGGAATGTCTTCGTCCCTGAAGGAGTACTCTTTTTGGAGTTTCGGATACGAAGTCTTTTGCTATCTTCGGGGTTGTTGTTGTGACGTCTAATTAACATCAACAACTGCTGCAGGTGCCTTCCTCTTACTACAGGAGACGAAGCTTGAGTTCGGAGGGTTAGCCATCAGTTGGCTTTTTACGGCTTCTTCCTTCTGAGGAAGCGTTCGGCCTGCTCTCTATGCACCTTCAACTCTTTCCAGGTATTGGACGGTGATACTCTCATAACTTCCAAAATATCAATGGATAGATTATTATGATAGGTTTAGAGGATGAAATCCTCTTTGACTGGATCTCGATAATTCATCGCCTTATTTCGAAAGCGCTTGGTGAAGTCGTTGATCGTCTCTTTGTCTTCCTGTTTCTCTTCAAAGAGCGTTCTGATTGATATCTCGGCATCATCATCAAAGAAATTACCGAGGAATGAGCTCTTCATATCGTCCCAGCTGTTGATGCTTCCAGTCTTGAGACGGCGGTACCAATCGAAGATAGGCCCGCGAAGGGTGCCAATGAATAACCTAACAATCAAGGCTTCATTATCTGAGATCATGCCTAAATAGGATTTGAAGTAGATCAGATGCTGAGTGGGTGAGCCTTTCTCATCGAACGGCATGAAGTTGATTAGGTTGAACTTCACTGGATACAGGATCGACTCCCACTCTCTTGGATAGGCACACGAAATACCTGTCTTCTTCACCTCTTGAGCAGACATCAGAGCATTGATTTTTCTCTCGAGGTCTTTCATCTTTTCGTCCTCACTCGGTCATAGGAACTTAGACCACCTACGCACTGGTAAACGAAAACCACCTCTGTATCATACTTTGGACGATTTGTGAGAGGAACAATGCGGCCACCCCCGGCATTGTCATCTTCGATGGGACCACCGCCAGCGTTGTTGTCTTCAGTAGGGCCACCCCTATCATTTTGGTCAATGGGAGGGTTGTCTTCATCGAGGTGTCCGTTCACATCTGAATCGCCATCTGCTTGGTTAGCAATATTACGATGGCTGGATTCACCAAGTTGATTGGACAGAGCCCGAATCTGTTTGTCATGCTCTTCCTTCATCTGTATCATGGCCATTTCCAATTCGAACTTAAAGTTCTCTTTTTGCTTAGCCAAAGTATCCTCGATGATTTTGGCCATTTGCTCGGTGTTGATCATAAGTGCGTTACGGGATTATCCCGAGCTGGATACCGTATTATCAGAAGCAATTACAGAGTTGGTATCTAATGCTTCATCATCCGAGGATTCCCCTCTGCATTCTTTGATAATCCCTTTGTCTAATGGTTTCTGCGCGTAGCCGAGTTAGACGATGCGATATGAGGGGGTCTGAACTAGAAGGTTGGGTCGACTTTCCCTTATCAGCCATGTTAATCGTGACTGCGGATTATTTATGTCCGACAGCTTCTAGCTGGAGTCGAGACATTAGTTGGGCTATTCCCGAATTGACTCTTCTTCCTGAAGAAAAGTTGGGGCTAGAACTACTTAAAATAATCAGAGACTTTCTCTTATTGACCATGTTGATGATAACTTTTGGGAGTTCATCTTCTCGAATGACCAATCTTTTTTTGTGGAAACGCTTTGATTTGGGCTTTGATGCTTCGGTGTAGATCCTTTTGAATACCGAGACTCTCTATGGAATGGTCTTGGGGCAGCTACATTCTGATAATACTACTCTGATTAACCTCTCATAAGGGCAGTGAGAGTCCGTTTCTGGGGTATTTCTCTCTCGAGACTTACCCCCAGCCTGATAGTATAACTCATCGGTGTTATGACCAGAGCAACCTATTAGTTATTTATCAGGTATAACGTCGTCTTCTTCCAGACACATTTTCTTCTGAATAAGCAACGCCTTGTTGGCGTTTGTAGGAGTCACACGTTTGAAATTATACTTTTGTGAGGGTGAAACCCTAACAGGCTCCTGGCCTTCTGTACGCACTCCCAAACGGGTGGTTACAACAATAGTCTTGTTGGGAGGTCGTGTACGACCCCCAGCCTGAAGAGTCGCTCAGGATTTGTTCACCGGTCCCAAGCATTCTTTGACAGTAGTTTTGACTCGATCTTCGTGTAGAGGACCCAGGTGATCCTTCAATGGAATTCTTAATTTGGAGAGACTCACGCTGCCATAGGGCTTCGCCGGATGTGCGGGAGTAGAGGGAGCAGGATCTGAAGTTGATGAAGGCTAAATAGTAACTTCGTCTGCTTTTGCCTTAGGCGTTGATTTGACCTTTGGCATCCAAACCCATTTATACTTAGGAGATTTCTTAACTTCCTCTTCTTTCTGCATTTCTTGTGTTTTTCGCACAAGGATTCGGGCACGTACAAGAAGTGCATGGCGATTCTGAATGTACTCCTCCAGAGTGGAATGGTTCCATTTGAAACGAATCCATTCGTTAGTAGGTGATTTGGAGAAGAATTCCGAAGCTTGCTATAGCGATGGTTTAGCCACTTGGCGTCTCCTGGACTTCAGATCTGCTTGGTAGTAGAGCCCATCCACTTACTCCAAAGTCTTAGTAAATTGGCTGGTGAGACGTTGGCGGTGCCTCTGATGAGCTCCCTTCGATAAAGTTGGTGCGCATTCAGCAGTCAACTCCTTAATGGAGGCGGTGTCCAGATCTGCAGCTTTGGCTTCATTAGACGCCAGGAGATCATTGCGAGGTGCTACTGTAGGAGTGGTAGCGGGGAGATCACCTTCTTGGGTCATCAAATCTGAAGACCAACGGATCTTCCGAGAGGATGAGACCTTTCTTCATTTGCGAGAAGAGGCGGATCTGGAGGATGAGGAGAAGACGTACTCCTCGAACTTCTGTTGGTCAAACTCGTGTTCGACCTCTTCAGCCACGGGAATCTTGATCGTCGGTTGCGGCATGATAGCCTTGGTAGTAAGACTGTTGGCTCCCATTGTGGTCGTCAGCTTGTTTGGGGAGAAAATTATTTTTATTGTAGAATTCATTACAACTTTGTGCGTTACAACAAATTCAAAAAATAAAATAGTCCTTTTATAAGACTTTCGATATAATGAAAAGTAAAGTACAACTCTCTTTCAAATAATACGTAACAGGTGTTTATCTCCTATTGCTTTTTTGTGGGATCTTTGCCTATGATGGGAACGTTGATATCCTTGGACCACCGAACGATTAGATCGATCCGGAGTTTTGTTGATTCGTGAAGGAATCAAGAAACCGAAGCGATTATCTTGGCAATAGCGAGATAACCACTCTTCTCGAGATCGCAGCTAGGTACGACCTCAAAGGAATGAATCGAGCTATAGATCTGATCAACTCCTCTTCCTTATGTCGAAAAACTCGATCCGATCTCCTCCTCCTCTCTAAAATCCGTGCTCCTCTGTCTCTGATTTAGTAGGGCTTCGCAGAGGCTTAAGAAATCTAGATCTGTACAAACTAAGGCCCTGGGACTGTATTTATAGGTTTCAGGAGTCCTGTTTTCGGATAAAAACGAACGATTTAATCTTATCCTCAGTTATAACCATTTTATCATGTTCATGGATGATATTAGATTAGTTGAAACAAATCCACGTGGTTAACGGTCGAAAAACGACTCAAAATTTTGTAAAACGGCTTTTTGGAGCTTGCGGACACCCGCGGTGTCTTGGCCACGGCCAAGACACATGGCCGAGATACCTTGGGTGTCTCAGCCTTGGCCGAGACACTCGCGGTATCTCCGCTAAGGACCAGGGCATTGTTTCGTACGTCCCGTCCGTTTCCACCGTATCTTCGTCTTCTGAACTCGGAATTATGTAATTCAAAGTGCGTATGAAAGCCGACGAGGAGATCTATAGGCTCCAATAGTTGAATCATACATGGAGTAGATGAGATACGAGAGGCGCTTCATTTTTCATAAGTGAAACTTGCTCCCGATCAGTTCGTATCTTCGTTATTCTGCAGTTCATTTGCTTCACACGGTTCGTCGATTTGCTTCATGCGCTCATCGAAGTTAATTAAGCTTCAATGACTTGGATAGTGACGTTCATCGTCTTCTCTCTTCTTCGACACCCGTCGAAAATAATTTTTGACGCCTACACCTCTATGGAGCCGGAGTCGAAAATTTATACCAATCTGACAAAACTAAAAGAAAATATACCAACATGTCACCAAACCTCTAAAAAATATATCAATCTGGCCATTTTGCCTATTACAATATATAATTATCATGATAATATTATAATATATTATAATTATAATACGATAATATTATAATATATTATAATTATAATACGATAATATTATAATATATTATAATTATAATACGATAATATTATAATATAAAATGGTATGAGAATGTTATAATATATTAATTATTTTTATTATTAATAATATTTTATTAATATGATAGTAATTAATTAATCACAATATTAGAAATTAGAAATAAAAAATAATGTAATATATATTTTAATCAAATATATTTATTTTTATGAAATAGCTAATTTTTAATTAATTAAATAGTTATTTTATTAATAATAATATTTTACTAATATTAACTTAATTAACTAATATCAACATTAGTAATTAATAATCACAATAAAATGTAATATTTAAATTAAAGATATTTTTTATATGAGATAACTAATTTTTATCAATTAATTTGATCAATTACAATATTTATTTACAATGAAATTAATTAATTAATCTCAATATTATTAATAAATAATCATAATTAATTTGAGATAATTAATTATAAAGTATTTACTTTTATATAATTAATAAATTTATTATTATTAATTATCTGGTTAATAGAAAATTATTTAAGAAGTCATACTATGGAGTTACAACAATATGTCCTTTTTGATCATTTGATATTTAGTATAACCTTATAAGTTATTGGTTTACCAAACACATAACTACTTATATCTCCTTATAGGTTAAGGAGTTTATCAAACAACTTTCTTATTTTCTTACATACTTATAAAAATATTGAGAATAAGTAATAAGTAACCTATAATGACTAAAAAAATAAGTAGTACAAACTTGCTCTATATATAACTATTCTAAGAAAACCAATCATTCCTAGTTAATCATGCCCGACCATCTCATAATAACCCATTATGATTCTCTGTTTAATTAGAGAAAGAAGTAAAGGAAAATACGGACGAAAACAAATGCATGGGTGTTGTCTATATTGAGGATAAGTATCAGTTACTTAAATCTACACATACTCTTAATTTCAACTTCTCAAACTTAATCAAAGTTAAGCTTTGATGACGTCATTTCCTATAATCCTCCTTACTAAAAATAAAAAATATAATATAGTTTATTAGCTAAAAAACAGCGACTATTCATCATGATGACGCGAGTGACGCTAATTTGCTGCTTTCATAGAAATCACACAGAATGGAAGAGGAAGAAGGGAAGACCGGTATCCTCACGTGTGATGGAGGTCAACTTTATACCGACAGCCGCCCTTGTCATCATCAAGGAATATTTGGCCCCGGTTATTTTAACAATAATTTGCATTGGTTGTTTTTTATTTGGTTACATCTTGTCTGAATCGAGGTTAATGGATGGAAGTTTAAGTGAAATTTCAATTTCATCTTGTATGAGAGTTTTTTTGAGGGGTTAGATAATGAAATAGATGATTAAATTTTCTTTCATTTGGGGGGTTGAAGATAGAATGGAAACCAATGTAAAATTTTACAATATGATAAGACAATTATACCCATATCACATTAAAATTAATGACTAAGATATATTCTTATCCAATATGTAAGGGTATTTTTACAACTTTATACATATTAACTTCACTTTCCTCCTCTTTATTAGAACTCCCAAATAATATAAAACAAATTTACTTCAATTCCCCTTACTAAACTCCCAAACAACATTTTATCTGTTTACTTCCATTCCTTACACGTCCTTTCAATTATTTAAGTTTCGTTCCATCCCTTACTAAACTCTCAAACAAAGCATTTGGTTCCGGTCTTACTTGTCCCTCCAAATCAATATTATATTTATACTAATAAAGTGAAATCTGATTGCATGTTTTTATTCTACATATTAATAAAGTAAAAATCTGATTGTATATTTCTTGCTATTTGATAAATCTAAAAGCTCTAACATTTACTAATTAATAATGTATTTTGCACCATCTTATCTTATTCCACTATCCTCCACATCTTAAAAATCCCTATTCTTCATCTTTAAATTTCTTATAAATCATTTATTATGTTCTCTATTTCTGAAAAATCTTATTTTTATTCTCTTTTTTTTTGGTCAATGAAGAATTTATTTCATTTCCCAAATTTGAAGTTATGTACACCTCGATCATTCAGCATTTACGAAGCTGAAAGAAAATCACAAGTAAACAACTACTCACAAAAGGAGAAGCTCAGCTATTTACAAGTATTTGGCTTTTACAATGCTAAAAGCCATGTTTTATGTTCCGCTAAAATGGGGCTATTGAGAGTGATTGTTAATATATCAACTTTGATCTCCCTTGTTATCTGGTCAGCACTCTTGATCTCATGATTGAAAATTCTGTTGTTTCTCTCCCTCCATAGTAATATATTATAGCCGATAAAGCTAATCTCTTCACTTTCTGCTTGAATCCTTTCCCTCTTAGCCTATAACTGAACTAGTTCATCACCAAGTTCCAGTTGCTAGCCCTCTATTTAAAACATAGTCAGTCCATGATTTTATTCCAGACAATATTTTTGAATAATTGCATTCAAAATACAAATGATTCCTGGATTTTATAGCAAACCCGTTGCATAAACAACAATGTCCATCTTGAATGATACCTCTCTTCACCAAACGGTCCTTTGTGAGTAGTCTGTCAAGCATAGCTAGCCATAAGATGAAACTATGCTTTGGGTAATACAAACTCCCCCATACTGTATTATACCACTGTACTTTGCTTGCTAAAGGGGAAATAACAGTATAGAGTTTAGAGATTTTGACCTTTGATCCTTTGTAACATGAGCTGACCTGTTGGATTAAGTTTTTAATCCCTCCATATCTGATAATTGCTTTATCCCTAATTTTAACGATTTGTTTCCACATCCAAGAATCCCCTGTTTTGATATTAACATTCCAGATTGTATTATTTTTAAGATATGTGTCGTGGATCCATTTTATCCATAACATCACCTTGTTAATGTGAATGTACCATATCATTCTTAAAGTTGTGGCTATGTTCCATCTTGTTGCTGAGAAGACACCCAATCCACACATGCTCAATTTCCATGCAGACTTTATCCCAAGCAACCAGTGAAGTATTAAAATTCTGGTCAGTTTTCCCTCATAAAAATCTCTGCACATATCATCAATTTTCTGGAACACTTTGATTGGTAAAGTGTAGTTAGATGTCCAATAGACTTGAATACCTAGAATGACACTTTTAATGATGCGAAGCCTCCCTACATATGACAAATGTTTATGATTCCTCCATGTCTGGAACTGGGTGGCTATTTTCTTGAAGAGAGAAGCACAGTCAATGAAAGAAAACCTTTTACAAATCAAAGGAACACTAATGTATCTTATAGGCAAGCTTCCTTCAGAATAGCCCATTTCTCTACATATAGCATTTTTAACAGATTCCTCAATACCCCCATAGAACACAGCGCACTTTGATGCATTAGCTTCTAGACCTGATACTTTTTCGAGGGTCTCCTTGCCTCAAACCTCTAGCTCCTTTGAAGTACCCGTGAAGAGAACCATTGAGAGAGATAGAATATTTGGGAGATGAGATGCATGACATAATCCAGTTAGAAAAAAATTTAGGAAACCCCAGGCCTTGATGCATATTTTTTAGGAAATCCCAACTGATTGAGTCAAAAGCTTTCTTAATATCAATGTTAATCATTGCTCTTGAAGCATATTTTTTTTATTCTCTATTTTACCTAAAAGTCTAATATACATAGAAGAACATTAATTTAATCTCGTGCATCGCATGGGTAAGAACTACTTAATAATCAAATTTGTGGATGTTTATTCTTTGATTATTTTCTCATTTTACCTACCAATTTCATTTATGTACCTCGCAAACTATTTTCAGTCTAGCCTTATCTTCTGAACTATCACTTTCATCCCGCAAATCTGTTTAAAACACTCACAAAGAAATAAACAAAAAAGTGGCAATGAGATATTCAAAGTAGTAGTTCATATGATGAACAAGAACAAATTTAATAGTTTACGAGTAAGGTGAGATTGAGAATAGTTCAAGGGATAAACAAAAGACAAATTTAATAATTTAAGGAGTATGTATGGACTTAAAAAGTGATAATCCTGATAGTGTAGGGGGGAAATAGAATCTAGAGCCATTTATTTATTTTTCTACTCGGAAGTAATAATGAATTCAAAGTATGATAATATATATGAGGACACTGGAAAAGAGCTGGCAGCTTTTATCCCCCGTGAACTGGCAGCTCTTCTCCCCCGTGAGCTGCCAGCTCTATGACATGTGACCCCTACATCAGTGTGACTAGTATGGAGCTTTAAGACAAATTTAATAATTTAAGGAGTATGTATGGACTTAAAAAGTGATAAACCTAATAGTGTAGGGGGGAAATAGAATCTAGAGCCATTTATTTATTTTTCTACTCGAAAGTAATAATGAATTCAAAGTATGATAATATATATATGAGGACACTGGAAAGGAGCTGGCAGCTCTTCTCCCATGTGAGCTGTTAGCTCTATGACATGTGACCCCCACATCGGTGTGACTAGTAGGAAGCTCACATGTCATAGAGCTGTCAGCTCACAGGGAGAAGAGCTGCTAGATCTTCTTCATTTTTCTATGTGTGTGTCTATATATATATGTGTGTGTCTATATATA